>JAWNNQ010000653.1:0-52500 GCA_035044765.1 Leucophenga montana
AATATATTTTAAAAATTGTTTTTAATCCTATAAATATTATAAATTAGAAAGTTTGTATGAGAAAGTGGCGAAGGCCAACGCTCACCTGTACGAAAAGTGATGGGATATTTGATGAATTGAATTGCTTTTTAACAGACGAGGTTTATTTGATTATGGGAACCGTCTGCACGAAAGGTTGGATACACATTTGCCGGACTATTTGCAAGGTAGAGAATTTATCATTCGTTCAGGACTGCCGCAGTTGCAACCAAATTCAAATTTGTAAGCGCCCGATCATCCACATGTTCTTCAACCCCACAAACACCACCGCCAACACTGTCACGACCCTCACCGATATGAAGGCAACAAGCTTAATGCGAAGATGAATGAGAATCCGGGTTTAATTGCCCGAGGACTTCGTCCGAGGCATATGTTGGGTAGATATATGCCATACACTTTACATGGTAAACGGGTGCAAGTGAGTTCAAATCTGTTGCAGTGCCATATACGTGTAGAGGATATACCTCTACCTTCGTCTCCGCGTACTGCAGCTCCACCACCACAAACACTATAACCACAATTAGCACCAATCGTGTCATCCCGAGGACTTAAGCAATAATTATTTAAAAGTTTTATAAATGAATTTTATATTGTTACGAGTATTACATACTAAAATAAATAAAAATAAAATATGTAGGTATGTAATAACATCTATGTGCCATAGGATAAACAAATATTGTATATGTATCATTTGCATAGATTTCCCAATGCAACCCAGTGGCGAAATTAACTCAAGTACAGGGACTAATACATCAAAAGGATGAGAGAAAGGGACAAAAATAGCAAAAATGATATGAGTAGACAACAGCAACACAACAAAATGGCTCTGGTAAAAATATTAATGCTATATATTAAATAATTTAGCTGATGTTGCCTACTTACAGGCACTCAAGCACGCACATCAGGGAGCCGTAGCCGTAGTCGGAGTCGAGAGTAGCAGCAGTTGTTACGCGAGACCATTTAGCTTTCAAAATGCTGAACGCCAAAATGCCGGAAAGCCCACGGGCAACAACTCTGACGATGACGATGAAGCAAAAGCCGCCGTGCTCATTATTATTAAAATGTCTTCATGAGAATAATGGCAACAAGAAATAATTCATAAAATTATAAGCATCTTTAATTTATGAAAGTAAACGAGCTGCCGAGTGGAGTATTCCTTCAGAGCTGAGTGAAATTCTGTGGAATTCAGCTTTAGAATTCATTGGTCCTGCGGAGAAGCGGCAAGGAAACGTTTTGTGCCTTTTAAGCGCGGCGTAATTTTAATTAATGTTAAAAAATAAAATAAAAATACACACAGTATGAAATAAAAGTGGAAAATGAAAATGGTAAATGACAAAAACAAAAACAAAAAAAAAAAAGAGCAGAAAAAACTGCATGCAAACCCGGCGAAGTCTGAATTCTGGCAAAGACAGCGAGTGCTGTGGAGTAAAAGCAGCAAGTACGAAAGGAATCAAGTTGAAAGGACACGCGCCGCTACTGTGTGTGCATGTGTGTGTGTATGAAGAAGCTTCCGCCACAGCATAGACAAAAAAAAAATATATATATATATATACATATATAGTACATAGTATAAGAAGAAGAATAAGAGAAAAAAACGTATGCCGATTTAAAACCGAAAGTTTTATAACCTACACACAAACTTCAGAAGAATTAAAAGTGGTGCTTGTAAGAAGTTCGATCTGAAGTATTAAATGAAAATGCATAGCTGGAGGTCATAGTCTTGCATAGTGCACCTATGGAAGAGTATGATGAACGAGAAGCTATTGAGTTTATGCTGACTTTTTGAATGCGAACTATAATAGTATATAGCAGAGTTGGATTTTTAGTTGCAAAAATCACAACTTATGATGAAATTATGTTAGCAATATATATATATATATATATATATATATATATATATATATATATATATATATATATATATATATATATATATATATATATATATATATATATATATATATATATATATATATATATATATATATATATATATATATATATATATATATATATATATATATATATATGGGTCCATTTTGAGATTCATGTGATAAACATTGCATTATACGAATGTTTAATGACACCCTGTACCCATAATTGAAAAGAGCTATATTTCGTTTATGTAACAGTCAAAAAGAGCTGTGATAGGCCTTAAAAATCATGTTCGCCTGTCTGAACGTCAAGATCTTCGAGACAGATAGCGAATTCTTATTTTTGTGTGTGTGTGTGTGTGTGTGTGTGTGTGTGTGTGTGTGTATGGATATTTTCCATCTTCTATTCTCTTCTCAGATAAAGTGTATTAAATGAACGGACCAACTACACAAGTATTAACCTATACACATATTAACCTATATTTTTTGTTTGTTTTTTTATTTAAGCTAGAAACGACAAATTTGGTGTTACTTGCATTCAACCTAATAAAATATTCACAGATCGGACCACTGTAAGGTGTAGCCCTCATACAAGCCTGACCACCATTGAGATTTGTATTAGTGTTTTTTGTTATTAAAGCTGTAAACGCAAAATGTTGTGTATTTTATCCTAATAAAATATACCACCAAATTGGGTCCAAATTGAACCACTATAGAGCGTAACCACATCCACCGGATTCAATGTTTTAGCCGCGGAGACACGTGTTTCGAAGTCAGCTACGAGTAGCAAATTTTGCTACTTAGATGTAGCGACTACTTCACACTAAACTCCGAGTATATTTTACTTACTAGCATACTTTATGAGATATTTGACAATAGTTTTCAAGTGTTACAAACTCTCTGTTCAAATCAATATACTTTTTTTTTTTTTTAAATGAAGTTTTAAAAGAAATGAAGAAATTTGCATTCAATTTGCGTTGTCGCAACTTTTCACTTTTTTTTACGAGATTCTCAGATTTTCGTCTTTGTCTGTGCTGGAATACGTTGACATTTTTAATTTTGCAATTCACGAATTTTCCCAAATCAGCAAATAGAAAATCACAGATACTGTGTATAGTAAAAACAAAAAAAAATCAAAAGAAGAATAATCAGCAGCAAATAAGAGGCAATAAAAGCTATGCAGACTGGTAAGATGTCGGGCAGCACCAATAATTAACTACATACATACATACATACTAAGAATGGCATTAAATATGCTGGAATAAAAAGGCAAAAGTCTAAAATTAAAATTCCATTTGTATGCAAAATTCTAAGTATTACGAGAAAAGAAAAATTATACAAGCTCTTGAGTTTAATGAGATGCTACCAACAGTAGCACTATTTTAGACCCTTAACTTTTGCTGATAAAAATAATTTTAAAGTGAAGTGCTTGAATGGAATCAAATCTTGTGTGATTTAAAAGTATCAACGAATTGATTCAGTTAAAGCTCTCCCTTTCGAGATAGAGTGAGATATAGGATACTCTTGACTTGTTCAAAGCACTTACTTTCCAGAAACCAGGGATCTGCACTATCGCAGAAATGTGGCTATGTATCTTCTTCAACAGAGGGAAGTGATCAGAATGTACAAGCTATATAAATTCTTGCGTGCATATGGCGTAGCACACATTCAACTGCAGTCATCCCTTAAATATAGCAGCGAATGGCTACTAGAGATGAGCTAGTCAGTGATTTTTGAGTGCAGTGATTATCGTGACTATCGTAGCTACTTTCAAATCATCGTGATTTTGGACTGCTACTGTGCTGTAAAAATTAAAACAGAAAAAAAAACTTATTTTATCTATTTATTAAACTAATTTCTCGTCTAATTTTACTTTAATATAACTTTATGTTTAACAATGATTATAAAGGTGTACATAAATGACATTTTCTGGAGAGGATTCGCCTAAAATGATACAAAAACCATTCCAAAGTGTGGCATATAGTCGGAATCATTGGGCTCCCGCAAGAGGATATGGGATCCTTACAAAAATCATGAGAATTGGGTCGGGAACAGGGTATTTTAGGTGATCACATGCTTTGTATATATTCCAACTGGCATATCTTCACTACAATTCTTTGGGACTAATTCCAAACTACAGGAAACCGCCATCAGTTTCTGGAATATCTTTTTTTTTGTGCCATTTTCTGGAGAGGATTAGATTAAAATATTACAAAAAACCAGAGGAGAGTGTGGGAGATAGTCGTTATCATTGGGCTCCCGCAACAGGATAAGGGCTCCTTACAAAGATCTTGGGAATTGAGGCGGGAACATGGAATTTTAATTAATCATCAGATTTGTATATATTCTAGTGCCAACCATTGCTGATTGCAGCGCCCATTCCAAAAACTCATTGGAACATGTATATCTCACATAATCCTTGCCGGGATTGACCAAGTGGCATATCCTCATTACAATACTTCAGGAAACCACAATTGTATGGTAAAGGAATTATGTTTTCATGTTATTTTCTTGAAAGAATTGGATATAAAAAAAATAAAGAATATAGAAAGAAATGTTTAATTTCCATCCAGTCAAATAAACCAGATGCTAGTAGAGTTAAAAGCCAACAGCGTAAAGATTGAATTCAAAACAAGTGCCTTAATAGCTTTATAAAATATGCCTGTAAACACTACGTGCATGATACAATATATCAGTTGAGCGATAGTCAGTGATTCAATCACGGCGACTGATAATCACGAATATCAGTTGATGACATGCATCATATACTACTCATACGCCATGACTCCGAGTGGCACTAGTAAGAAATAAATGATATTCAATCACTGACATTTACAATATCGAGTAGCAACTGATATTAGTGACTTTTCAGTCGCCGTGAATGAATCACAAGTAGTTAAATATCGCTCAACTCTAATGGCTACGCACCATGATATCCATTTCGAAAACGGGGAAGCACTGGCATATACAAGTAAATAACGATAAGTCCTACATCCTTTAATTTCTCAAATTGAAAATTTAATGCGTACATCAAAAGCAAATCATGGAAAACGTCAATCCACAGTAGCTTCTTGCATATTGAAAAGTATTTGTTTATCAAAGAAGTTACGCTAGGTATCGACGTCTATTGAGCAACATCCTGTCTCAAACACAGCGGCACTGTCAAATGTCAGAAGAGGCATCCCACAAAAGGAATCTTGTCCGCTCTTCTATGGCTGACTGTAGTAAATAAATAAGGCTGTATGATCTGGCAGATTTCTCAAGCTAGAAGTGCTCCTACCCACTACGCTACATTATATAAGTTCAACTTGATTTATTGTAAAACTAACTCAAAACGACCATTCTCCTCAAGTGAAGTAAACCGAGCAGCTGGTACTATTCTTGAGAAGGTATGAAATGTCAACCATATTGAAATATAAAATGCTGAACAGAAATCTTAACAATAATGAACTTTCAAAGAAAACTCTAACAGTTCTGTACATTTGCAAACAAGTAATTGGACAAATGTATCATGTCAAGAACTTTGACTGTAGTTTTGAACCGTAAGTTCCATAACATGGCACGTTCTACACCACGCACCAAAAGAAGCAAATAAGCGCAGAGATTTGAGCCAACAGAGTCACTCAATGTAAGGTTCATTTTTCGGCCAATCGATTTGGTAGAGCAACAACAGGCATCGAGCGTCCCTAGAGTTTCACATTTCATAATGATTTAAAGTGAGCCAATAAGTAAAATAACTTCCTTTTATTTCTAGTAATCGGTCGATTGTGACCGCTGGAGTTACTATCATATATTATTGAACAAATTGAGGAAACGATAAGATGTGTAGTCATGTCCGTCTGTCTCCTGTTTGTGTCGATGCAAACTGTTAAATCAATTTTTGACCAGTTCAGCGCACTATAAAAAAGTGGAGCCTAACACCGAACTATTTTTGAAATTTATATGTAAAAATTAAGCTGCAGCCCATTGTACGCTTTGTGATCAAACGTGTCAAACGCTTCAAGAATTGTCAGAATCATTGGGAGTTAACTTATCAACAGTTGGCAAAGGCCTCAATACCATGGGAATTATTCAACAACAAGGAAATTGAGTGCCGTACGAATTAAAGCCAAGAGCCGTCGATTTTTCACTTGCGAAAAGCTGCTTCAACGCCATAATCGGAAGAGTTTTTTACATCGTATTGTTACTGGCGATGAAAAGTGGATCATGGAGACCACAACATAAACAAACCATCACTGGTGAACGTTACCAACAATAATTGATGCAATTGAGTCGAGAATTAAAGCAAAAACGGCTGAAATATGCCAAAAGACACGACAAGGTGGTTTTTCAACATGACAACACTCGGCCAAAGAAACGTTGGTGGCGTTGAATTGGGATGTGCCCCCCAACCGCCCCCCCCCTTATATCCCAGATATAGACCCTTCTGACAACCACTTGTTCAGATCGATGACCCACGCCCTGGCTGAGCAGCGCTTTACTTCTTACGAGGATACCAAAAAATGGGTCGGTTCGTGGATTGCCTCAAAAGACGAGCCGTTCTTCCGACGCGGAATCCATATGCTGCCAAAAATATGGGAAAATGTTGTAGCTAACGATGGACAATACTTTGAATAATATACATTGTAACATTTTTCTTTTTAAATAAACGCTCAAAAATCGAAAAAAAAAATTTCCTTAAAATTAATTCCAACAACTCAATAGAAAGTGTACCCTCGTTAAAGAAACCTGAAGAGTTTCGGTAGTGTTTTCTTTTTTTCAAGAGGTTCATTGGTTCAAAAGTCCATTTGGTAGACTCAAATTTTCTGCACAGGGATAAATCTGCGGATACATTGTAAAAGTTTTATTTTATTAAAATTTTGAATAGAACCATGAGCCATCTTCATAATCGAAGCATATTCAGCATCAAATAGTTCACGGCCAATAGTAAGCTGCTCATACTATTTTGTCATATGATAAGAACCTTTTCGTTCTTATTATATTTTTTAGCAGTTAACAGAGAACCATTTAGGCACTAAAAATATTTTAGTCCAAAGATTTCTTTGCGTTTCAGCCACTTCAGCAAAATATTGTGCTATTTTAGCCATTTGAAAAATGTCAAAAACTGCCAAAAAACAAAAAAGAAGCAAGCAACCTTCAAAAAAATTAAAAACCCTTCAACTACATAAGTAAAATACTTAAGGAAACCTTGAGCTGTTTTACTTCTTTTAATCTAAGCTTCTGTCTACCAAAGTCTATGACGTGGACAACAAGGACGAGAACGAATAAGAACGTGTACATTTTACTTAAATAAGTTCAAATTTATGTAAGTTCTTATGCAATTCGCAAATAGCGAAATAAAATTATAACAAACTAACGAATAGTGTTATTTAAACTTTAACGAAAATGTTGTCTAGTATAAATATTCTATGTACTCGTATGTATGTGTGAGTACACTGAGTTCAAGTTATGTACACGCAAGCAAATTCTAGAAGAAGCTAATGCTGATAGTGTAGAAGTTGGAGGAGATGGTTTCGTTGAGGTTGTGCGTGCAAATGCCATATCAATATAAATGAAGTTTAGTAAATGCTCAGACATTGAAATACACACAAAGATACAAGTATACCCGTAGAGTAAAAATTATTGTAACACTGACTCACTACAAACACTTCTGCTCCACTACTCCAACCAAGCTGTTTTCCTGTCATACACACAATCTTTGGATTTTATACTGCGTGTCTACTGTGCGACTGAAGGTTAAGTGCACCTGAAAACATTTGAGAAATTATATTTGCAAAAAACATAAACTTTAATTAAACCCGCGACTTTGTGCACGGTATACTAGAAAATTTCTGGCTTATTTTAAAGAAATTTCTAGTACAAGTCGAGATTTAATCATAATTAAATCGCAAGTGAGTAAAAGAAAGTGTTTCAGAACGAGTTTCTGTCTGATATATCTAAGCTCAAAATAGGTGTTGCATAATCCCAGAAAATCATGGGAGGGCCATAGATCTAAACGAAGTCTTCACCATGCATTTCAAGTTGTTATTTATTGTAATAAAAAGTATTTCATAGAACAAAAAAAAAACTAAAAGTTGGTTTGTATGTTGGCTACTTCTAAAATTAGAAGTGGTACTGTGGTACCGACTTCAAAGAATTTTCATGTCACAGAGACTCTATTGTGAATATCAAAATGATTCGATAAAAAATAGCAATTTGTTCTCGTAGTATCAACACACACACACACACACACGGAAAGGAAAACGGATATGGCTAGATCGACTTTACTAAAGTGCGCATTTGTGCGTGTGTTTCTGTGTTTATATATACAGCAGCATAGCTACCGCAATTAAAATCCACCTTTATATTTTCATAATGTAGGGTATTTTTGTTTTTTTTTTTGTTTTTTTTTTTTATTATATAATTCATTCCGTTGCCACGCATGTTCACGTGTTCCAATGGAGTGCAAAGTATCTAGATACATGTATGGCATTAATATTCCTGCTACACCTTTTCGTGCAGCTACCTTCTCGACGGCAAGGCAACATCGTCAATTCAATTTTGGTGTTGTAGTTACACGCAAAACAGCTTCAAAAATCGAAGTAAAAACGTAGTTTCAGTAGGGTGGTGCATACACACATGTGTACTAATAAAACGCGAACAAGGAATTCCAATAAACTAATTTGCACACGAAAGCGAAAAATATAAAGCGAAGTCTTGAATACTTGAACCATCCAACCAAGCAACCAATAACAGCGTAAACCAATAAAACTTGAATAAAATTAAAGAGTAACGCACTTTGTATGCATTGAAACGCAATTTGAATCCAAGCCAGTAGTCGCTTGGCATTTACACTGTCAATGTGTATAGAAATTTCACCATCAAATTGGCTTCTTAAGGATATTCACTATAGAGGCACCTCCACGACGTTCGTTCTTTGCAGTTTTAAAATATTAACAACTGTAAAATATAATAAATTAGAATGCTGTAAAGAAATCAGTAGCGTGTTGTATCGTATTATTGACTGGATTTGAATAATCACACACAAAGGACTAAAACACATCCCCACACACTCACACACACACACACACACACACACAGAAGTTCTTCGCAACTGCAAAGGAGCAATATTCTGTTTAAGCATTAGATGCGATTGAAAGTCTGTTGAGGGCTGAGAACATCCAAAGATGTTTATGCACAATACACTGCTTCGCTAAGTTGAATTGCACATTGGTGTGAAGCTGCATAAAAAGTTTTACAAATTTTTTGAATACTTAAATTATGTATAAAATGCATATACGAGTATGTAATGTATAATACGTAAAAAATTGTATTAAACACTTTAATAACTAAGACTTCTGAATATAATAAAACATATTATTAGAACGGACTGGTTGTAATTTGTTTGGTACATCTTTAAAATTTGTGCGCGAAAACAGTAAGAATTGCAGACATTAAACTCAGCAAATTTGCTCTAGTTTATTATAAAATATTTTTCATTAAAATCGTTTTACGAAAATGGTAGTAGTTAGTATAAAATATTATGCTTAAGAGCAACTGTTTAATACAATATAGGTGCAGTAAATAAATAAAAATATTTAAGATAGCCGGAGTGTATTGGAAAATTATACCTCTAAGGGGAAAAGGGTGTGTTCAAAAGGGGGGAAAATACGTTTTTCATTAAAAAAAGAGTCTATATAAAAAATGCATAGCCGTCGTGTGAGTGGCAACCACCATAAACTTCATAAACTTGATCTGTGCATATGGATAAGGAGAGTTTAACTATTCAAACTCGCAGCTACTATTTCTTATAGTATCCGAGATATCATTGCCATTTGCACAATTTGACGTTAGAATACATTTAGAACATCAAACATTTATTAGTGCACTTCAGCCACTGTACATTGAAGTGAATATAAATTAATGTAAGAAACTTGCTTACGTAATTTGCGATACAAGAAACTTCAAGTGCACTAGTTTAGTTAACTGACTAAATGATACCCCATTAAAATAAAGACAAATAATAACATATTATTAATGTAAGCACTTCTAAAATATTACCAACTACCTAAATAGACGCTTCAGATACGCATTATTCTAAGAGAAGCGGCCATTACAAAGCAAGAACAGTATCCAGCAATGGGATGAAAACCAAACGTTTTTGGTTATTCATATTGGTGTATTAACGCGATACTTGTATCAGTTCTTAGCATACGATATGTATCGTGTTTCTGTGCTAAATACGAAAATTGTAGTATACATATTAATTTCTACATCGTCTTGCTCATATCTCTCCTATCCTTTATTTTCAAATATCTTTCACACTCTTAATTATTGTAGAAATATTACATGAAAAATAATAGTTCAAAATAAAATTCGAAATGCAGAATGGCAATGTGCTGAAAATTTAGTCCAAAATTTCGTGCTAAAATTTTGTGATTTAAATCGAACCGGTAAACCGAATCGGTTCGGTTCTTCTTCTTAAGTTGGCTGTCACTGTCATTGACATGCATGCCAAGTTTGAGCGGGTTGCAATAATTAGTCTATGTTTGACAGCTGCTTGTTTACGACGCGAAAAGTTTGTATGGCGATTTTTAACATGGAAAAAAAATTCAACAACGAGTTTGCTTGAAATTTTGTGCTTCCAATGGCATAACGACAACGGAATCATTCAAAATGTTACAAAAGCGTTTTGAGGACTCTACTCTATCGTTTTGGGTATGAAACGCGTCGCCGCCAGACTCGTACCGAAAGACTTGAATTCTTTTGCAAAAACAACGTCGAGTAGAGGTCGCAAAAGAGATGCTTGCCAACTGATAGCTGATAACCCTACATTCATCAAACGCATTATTACTGGTGACGAGACGTGGGTTTATGAATATGACGTCAAGACTGCCCAACAATCTAGCGAATGACTGCCCAACAATCAAAAATGACCCGAAACCGAAAAAACCACTTCAAAGTCGGTCGAAAATTAAGGTGATGCTGATCGTTTTCTTCGATTCACCATGAATTCGTTCCAGAGGGTCAAACCAATAAGGTGTATTAATTGGACTTTTTTGCGGGCAGACATGGATTCATGGATTTTTCACCACGACAATGCTTGATTGTGACGGAGTTTTTGGCCAAACATGAAACAAAAGGCATCGCACAACCACCGTATTCACCAGATTTGGCACCCCGTGCCTTTTTTCTGTTTCCGAAACTTAAATATGCGCTCCGGGGAACACGTCATGAGTCGATTGAGGACATACAAAAAAATTCGCTAAATGAACTAAAGGCTATCCCGGCCCAGGCGTATTACAAGTGCATGGAAAATTGGATTAACAGTTGGCATGCTTGTATTGACTCAAAAGGAGCCTATTTTGAAGGCGATAATAAAGAATTGTATTAAAATGCATAAAAATGTTTTTTTTTTTTTTTAACCAGTCCGGGTCAATTTTGGGGTTGGTCAAATTTTGATATATGACGCATGTTTTGGTTACTGAGATATAGCGTCATTTTGCACTTTTAACTATTATAAAAACATGTTATTTCTTTTGTATCTGTGTATATATGATATAAATAGAAAAATTTTTTTAAAGATTTTCAAAAAATATGCATAAAGTTACTACAGAACGAAAGCAATAGACGAATACGAATGTCTACATTAAATATGTAATTGCTCAAATAACCAGCACACTCTTACACTCATGTTAGTACACGTATCTATACAAAAGAAGCACTTGTAGATACATTCGAAGCCAGTACGAAACATTAAATTTGATTCACATGTAGCGTATATTAATAATTTAGCATGAATATTTCACAAGCCTTGCGCTGATAACGCGGCAAGGCAAAGGAGTCGTGTCATGCTGTCTGGAGCCCTGACAAAATATTTCACGCTGTAATATTTCTTGCTGGCAGGCTTTGATTAAATTTGTTAACTCGCTGAGTGGAGTGAGTATTAAATTGCGGAAATTAACTCGTTTTATTACACATTTAATTTAACTAGCAGCACACCACTATGCATAATATAATCCTCACCATTAGCATTACCAACCATCGTTATCGCTACCATCATCATCATCATCAACATACATATATAACTTCATTATATTTATTACAGTCGAAGTAGTTATAGTCGTGTCGTCTTGTCAACCTTAACATTGTCATGCCGCCGCCCGCCCATGGCAAACAGAATATAGTTTGCAAATGAGTTGTGCTCCTTCTTTTAGTTTGTTTGAGTTAAGCTATTTGCCATTCACTCACTTGTTACGATATACATATATTCTACAATAGAAACTGTGGACGAGACATATTTAGTATTAGAAGTATTTATAAAAAAAAAGGTTTTGCTAAATGGAAGAAGTGTATTTTTAAGTGGGACAGCAGTAGACTGAACTGCTTTGAATATTGGCAGTTAATATTTTCGTTTTTTTTTTTTTAAGTAAGTGGTTCTACAAATTATCAGTAACATAATATAGCTCTTT
Source organism: Leucophenga montana (assembly GCA_035044765.1). Taxonomy (NCBI): domain Eukaryota; kingdom Metazoa; phylum Arthropoda; class Insecta; order Diptera; family Drosophilidae; genus Leucophenga; species Leucophenga montana. The sequence goes on from JAWNNQ010000653.1 coordinate 12,365, forward strand.
CATTTATCACATTCAAGGGAATGCAAATAGGATCGTCAAAGAAGTGTGCCACCTATTTCTGCAGACAGTTCGTGCAACACCCTTCTCAGCAGAATGGGAGAAAGCGTAAATCCATACGTCATATTAGGAAGGGAAAAAGGACATGAAGATTTGTTACATTTTACATGTGAGGAGGTTTCGGCTGCTATAGGGAAAGCAAAATCATCCAAGGTACTTGGCCCAGACGGCATTCCAATGCTGATGCTGAAGCACTTTTGACCTACAGCGGTAGTATATCTTACGTATGTATTGAATCACTCTATTTCTCAACTAATTGTCCCTGTGGTATGGAAGGTAGCAAGGATTGTACCTCTGTTGAAACCTGGCAGTGAAGCTGAACTTGGTTCCTCTTATAGACCCATTTCGCTTCTTTAACCTATTGTGAAAGTTCTAGAGTCATTATTACTTCCTTCAATGACAAAACACCACCTTCTAGCAGATCACCAGCATAGTTTCAGAAAAAGTCGTGGCACGACTTCAGCACTAAGTGAAATCACCACTTTTATCGCTGATGGACTCAACAAGTCGAGGCCATGCGAACGTACAGTGATGGCGGCTCTAGACTTGAACAAGGCATTTGCTACAGTTGATCGTGCAATCTTGTTTCAAGACCTGGACTCCACCACACTACCCGACAAAACAAAACGCTGGCGTTTGAACTACCTTAACGGTAGAAGAACATACATTGAGTTCAGGGGTGTGAGGTCGGGATATCGAAAGTTAAAGATGGGTATTCCGCTTTTCTATGTCCGAGAAATTTTTATACGACGCAAACAATTGAATCCCAATCGTCACAAAGTTTCACATTGACCCGCCACACCTACTTTTTGGGGTAGCTCTCACACCGCGCACTTTTGACTTTTTGTATGTATGAAAAACTTTTTTATTATAGTCAATATCAACTTAATAATTTATATGATAGCTTCTAGTGGACGGACGCATTACATATACATTAATGTATGGCACCCGCCCATTTTTTGGTGTCGTCCGCAGACAAACCCACCGGCCACTTTTGTGTTTCTGTATGAAAAACTTCTTTATTAATGTCAATATTAGGTTGAGATGCGATATGGTTTCTTTTTGTGGACAGCCGCTTAACAAACGCAGACTAATGGGAAAGTTCCGCACACTTTTTGGGGTAGCCCACAAGCAAACCCAGAACCCATTTTTGTATTTTTTTATGAAAAATTGGTTTATTTAAGTCAAATTCGATTTGGTGCATTTTAGTGGAGAACCGTTTTATATACATATACAAATGGGCGAGTCCCGCCCACTTTTTGATGTAGTCCCATACAAGCCAAGAGCTCACTTTTATACATTTGTATGGGAAAACGTCATTATCAACTTGAAATTCGATATGGTGGCGTCTTATAGATGGTCGCTTCATACACATCTACTAGTGTGCGTGTACAGTTCACTTTTTGGAGTAGCCCCTATCTAAACACCCTCGTTTATGTTTCACAATACGATTTAAAATTTAATTGTGAATGGTATTAGAGCTTCGGTTCAGCCGAAGTTAACGTTTTTTCTTGTTTTTTTTTTCCTCATATCCAAAGCCTGGAATGAATATCATTCCAGGCTTTGGATAAATTTTTCTTTTTCAGTGGTGATGAAAATTTCGCAATATTTCACAAAAAACGAAGTTTATATTCGGATTGCCTGGAAAAATTAGTGGCTTGCTTGCTTGCTTTTTTGACCTCGCATTTTGACATATTTCATGCGAAATGTTGTGTCAAAAGTTGAGAGAAGAGTTTCATAAAGAACTTTGACATATTTCAACATAGAATCAAAACATTTCTGTAGATGTTTTGAAATACTGCAGAATATTTAATTAATGCTGTCAATGTATTTTATAAAGAGTATAATAACCAATGACATGGAGAAAAAAAAAGCCTTAATTCGAACTGAGCTAAAATTCTATGCAACAAATATAGCTCCCTAATAAAAAGGAAGATATGTACATAAATACTGAGTGTGAGTTATATTGTAAGAAAATTTTTTTTTAGTGGCGGTTTGAGTTTCGATTTTTTTTTTTTTCTAATTTTTGCTTGACTGACAACATTCTCAGTGAAGTCACAGTCACACAATTGTCATTATTATCACACTAATATTTCACACAAAGTGCCCCATAATAAACGTTAGGCTAATGATTTCTGACACAGATCACTGCACAATTTCAACGCTGACAACTTCTGCTCTTATTTCGCCTCAGCATTACGCAATAGTAATGGGGGTTGGCGTTTTTTTATGTTACTATGTAGATATGTATGTATACAAAAGTATCTACAATAAAAGCAGCATTCAAAATGTGCCAAAGGATGTTACACAATAAAAGGTACACAAGTAAGCAAGCAAATTGTGAAAATTATACAATAAAAAAAAGAAAAAAGTATAATGATAGGCAGCGTCAATTGTGAATAGCAGAAACACTCTGAAAGAAAAGAACATCAACACAATGGATGGTAGATTTCAGATTACTTCTACCCTTTATAAATCAAAATGATGAGAATTACTCAAGATTTGATACGTAACAAAGAAAATATCTGAAAAGTTCAACAGTAATTCTTAATAATTAAACAATATTATATTAATTAAAAGTCATTATGACTTTTTACAGATTTCAAACAAATAAATTTCGCACAAATTTAATTAAAAAAATAAAAATGTAAATGAATATTATTTCAATAATAAAAACATACGTTTGCATCGAGCTATATTTTCAGTTGGCTTTCGTTAGCAAAATAAATATAATATATCTAAATGGATTTGTTAGTTCTCTCTATTTGAATTGATAGATGCCAAGAATTCCACTTAAGTCCAGTTCAGACTTTTTTTTATATGCAGTATAAAGATCTCTCAGCAAAAAAAGTTCTGCACATGTGCAAACTTGTCATACAACAAACGTTCTTTGAATTATTGAAAGTATTCTGTACTGAAAGAAAAGAACAAAAACGTTGTTAATCAAAAAATAAATAAATAAAATAAAACGGTTTGCAAAATAAAAACAATGAAAATCTTGAAATATTTAATAGACACAACACAAACTGCGGAATAGAAAATTGTTTTAAAATTTAGTGTCCAAAACAGCTGAGACATTTACATCATTTTATAATTTCGATAGACATGCAAGCCTTGTACGCAAACTGGAACTGTTTCTAATTTCTAGATGTGAGTTTAGATCAAAAAAAGAAAAAAAGTTCATCAGTAGATTTTTGTTTGCTGTCTCGTCGTTCACACTTTTGATTGGTTTTACATTATATTACAGCATGAACAATTTGTGTATCATACTGCCCAACATGCAGTAACACGAATGAAAATCGAAACTTTTGCAGAGTTTTTAAACACTGTACCATTGGGTAAAAGGGTATATTAAGTTTCTGCCAATTTATGTAACATGCAGAAAGAAAAAGGCGTAGTAAACCTATAAAGTATGTATATACAATATATTCTTGATCAGCATCGGAAGACGAGTCGATATAGATGTGGCCGTACGTGTATCCAACCGTCTGTTTGAATGAAGATATCTCGGACACTATAAAAGAATAGACGCCCAATAAGAGACAATTCATGTACCACTGTACTGCGTCCCGATTTGAACTCTTTGTATTTAAAACTTTTGAAGCTTTAGCACATGAGATCTTTCTTGACAAGACGATATTTTGGACAAACTTATAAAAAATAAAAAAAATTGGGACCGTCAATCGTCCTTAGAAGCATTGAAAGTATGCTGTCCTGAAAGAAAAGAACAAAAAAAAATTGTTAATCGTAAAAAAAATGCAACAAAAAAATAAATAAATAAATAAATAAATAAAATAAATAAAACGGTTTACACAAAATAAAAACCTAACTAAAAACAATCATAATCTTTAAATATTTAATGGGCATAAAAACGCAGCATGGAAAACTGAAAATTTAGAAACCAAAACAAACCATTTTATAGCTTAAATACACTTTGTACGCAAACTATAAAGAATTTGTGCTTTAAGCATATTAATGTACGCAAGAGGCTAAAAACTAAATTCACTGGCTCTGATCTGCATTACCGAGAATTAGTGAATTCACTAGTCCTCAGTAATGCCGCAAGTAGTCAGTTTAAAAAGAGAAGAGAAAACAAAATGCTTGTCTTTGCAGCGATTGTCAAGGAGAAGAGCCAACTGCCCGTTGAGTATATCAATCGGTTGGGTGTCTGTTAGTTGGAGTAGCTAAAACGCTGTGACCTTGCGCTCCAAGGCCGCGTGCCGTGTTTCGAATAACAGTTTCCCCCAAGAAAGAAATTATTTATAAAATACATATAAATAGAAAACAAGAAAAAACGTTTAACTTCGGTTGAACCGAAGCGCTAATAGCACTTACACAAATTTTCAAATCGTATAGCAGCTATATAGTGGGTGGTCATGTTGGGTTTCGGTTGGTCTATCCATAACATTGATCGAGTCTCGCCTATTAATATTGTATATGTGTAAAACGTCGATACACAAAAAAAAAAAAAAAAAAAACAAATGTCATATTTTAAGTTGATATTACTATAAAAAGAAAATTTTATATAAGTGAGTGGTGGGTTTGTATGGGGACTAGCCCAAAAAGTGTGCGTGACATATCAATATGGATTTTCAATAAACTTGGCGCCAAAAGATGCTTAAATGACTGCTTTCAGTCAGGTATCTAAAAAACTTTATGAAGGACGAGACGGACAATCAAATAAAAAAAAACCATCTTTAGCAACGAGTCTTATTTTTGACTCAATGGCTTCCTGAACAACAAAAATTGCTGAATTTGGGATGATGCCAATCCATAAAGAATGCACGACTCCAATTATCGCGTTTTATTCTACACTCCTAGCTGCAGATATACCAACTGAAGGTTACATTTGTTACTCTTAACAGCTGCTTCTCGAAATTGAAAACAAGCGGTTTTCTCCCTTTTTGTCGTCAAATTTCTTTTGCAATTAGATTAAGAAGTAGTAAATGAAAACAAAAAAAAAAAAACGTTTCTAGTAAAAGATGCATCTCATTTTTAATATTTCTCAAGGGTTATCAAACATGACAATTATTTAATGTTGCTTCAATTATACCGAAGACTTGCTTCTTGTACTTGCTGCCAAAATTCGAAATATGTCAATAAATTTCCAAAACAATTCGTTTTGCTTTTCACTTTCAAATGAGAAAATTTAGAACATGTCCTTTGAGATGTAGCAGCCAGCAATATTGAACAAAAAACTCCCAAGGAACAAAGAAATAAATTGCGCCTAATTTAAGACAAAAACAAAAAACAAAAAAAAGCAAGAAAACAAGAAAACTAAAAGACAACTTTGGTATAAAAGAAACTTAAATACGCTTCACACAAAATTTAATACACGAATATAAAATTTTATTGAACCAATGGGTTGTATACGTTTTACGAGCTGTACAAATGAAGTAATGAGTCTAATATTTAAAATTTTGTTGAAAAGTCTTTTGAATCTCGGGAAGAACAAAAAATTAAAAGAAGTTAGAATTTTTTTTTTGAAATCAAAAAATCAACCCATTCAAAATTCTATTTTTAATTATACGACATGAAATATTAAGCATGATTAGTAAGTCGTTTCTAAGCATCCTTTAAAAAAATGAAGTAAACTTCAGTGTTGCCAAGCAAAGCGCAAGTGTGAAGTTTATTTAAGTTTCGGCTCCATCGAATTCAACGCTTTCTCTTGTCTTTATATACAAAACTCATACTGTAGTATAGAATATCCCATAGTACAGAATATCATATAGACATCTGAACAAGAATACAAGATGTGTTCCAAAGTAAATATGTTTGTTGGAATGGTGAATTATCTGTTGGTGCCACCTACATATACATATGTGCCATGGTGCTTTGGAAAGTTACATGGTTTTTCAACATTTCGTATAAAATTTCATGTAATTTGGTTCACTGCAAGTGAGGTCAAAGCCAATGTTTAGATTTTTCTTCAGGATGTCCATACAAAAAACTTTTCATTCATCGATAAATACATTTTTCAAAAAAATTTAACGTTCCTTACCAACTCGCTCTTTGAGAGCAACACGCTTTGTCCGCTTATTAAAATCAAGGTATTCAGTGTATCACAAGTATGTTATCTTAACCCAGATCATTTATAAGATCAAAGCACTTTCTTAAATTTGATAGTATATTTTATTTATTCCTACTGCAAAAACATTGTGGTGCACATATTTCTATGAACAGTGATGTACACTGTTTTCAATTTAGTGTATTTTTGTGTCTGTCGCACACAATGTTCTTTTTACACTCTCGCGAGTTACCAACCGTCCATCGCTATACTATAACAAAAAACTTCGGCTTGGAAAAGTGTTAAAAAGTACACTATTGGCAATGTATTCTGAAATCTAGCTGCAAAAAACGTGGTTTCTTTTTCTTAATTTTTGAGTTTTGATTCATTCAAACTTGATCTCCAGAATTGTCGTCGGTCACCTATGAAGACTTGTAATTTAGTGACGAACGCTTTTTTCGATGATATAGTGCATAATATAATTATTCATGAATGGTTGTGAGATCTTCTTGTGTTTTGTATGGTCTCTGAATACGGTTGAGTTTGGAGTCAAGGATGGCTCTTTGAGTATGCGTTTCTGGACAGTATATTCTGAATTTATTGATAAACATTTTACACTATACATTTGTTAAATGTACTTGCATGCCTTCCGGTCAGTCAGCGAACGATGTGTATAGTAAGGAAACATAGTAGTATATGCAATATGGTATCTCCTATGATGCCTACTTCAATCGACTTCGTTATAAAATATTAAACTGCTCTCTGCATAATATGTATGTAGGGTATAATAAGCACACGGTAAATTACAACTCTGCTATTGTTGCATTGACAACTCTCTGGCGTCACAAAAAACAGCAAAGTTTCAGAAATGTTCCATCATACAACGGAGCAAAAACCCGAAGATACAAAAAAACAAACCAAAAAAAAAAAAAGAAAAAAACCAGAAAAAACAACACACATAAATTCGCATAATAAATTACTTTAATATTTAATTTACTTGAATTTATTCAATTTTCAGCCTTTTTCTTCGCTCAACGCGCACTCAACTTAATTCTTGGCTGCTGCACACTTTTTCTGCCCAAAAAAAACTTCCTTGTTCACCAATCGAAAAGTATGCAATATAATATCCGCATATAGAATGTTAGTAGCTGTACAATACAAGTGAATATTATTTCATTTGGGAGGAGGCATAAATTCAATATAAATTTCAATTTAGAATATTCAACTAACAACAACAACAAAAACAACAACAACAAAAAGGGAATGGAAAGGCTTCTCCATCTTTTACAAAGTCTCAAAGGCAAAAATGTATTTTGTAGATACAAATTCATTCATTGGATATCGGCGCATTGTATTTATTTACATATAGAATGTTTATATTTACGATATTTGCCGTGGATTGGGATACTACTACGACAGCATGAGTTTACCCCATCATTACATACTATACAAAATTTTCGCACAGACAATAAACAACGACAAGAATTTTTCAATTGGCAAAGCTTTTGAAATGAATGGAAATCGAATGAATCAAATTGTTTTTATTTTGTTTTTGTTTTGTGTGTTTAGGGAAGTGATTCTGCTAGTGTAGAGTATAGACAAAGAAAAAAGCAAGTAAATTATATGCAATTGAATTTAGTAGTTTTGTAGTTGGGAATTTGATTAAACAACGTATAATAAAGTATATTCGAAAACATTTCGAAATGAAATGCTAAAACCGAATTGATTTAGTTTTGAAAAAAAAAAGACTTGCATGGTTTTTTTTGTTGTTGTTGTGATTTTCGGATTTTTCCGCATTAGTTGGGAGAGAAGGAATTAGTAAAACAGAACACTTGACTTTCATTCAGTTTATCAAGATTATATACTACTATATACATACTTTATAGAAACTTGGTTGCAGCATTTAAGACGTTGCAAGTGCAGCTCTTATTTGTAGTCATATGTGTATAAATATTTTCTTGTTACCGGAAAAAAGAATTTATTTATTTGTTCGTTCGTTCGTTTAAATGCTGTTCTGAAATAAATCGTCAGCCCCATTAAAAACTTAAAAAAAGAGGAACGAAAGAAGAAAGAGAAAAAACTGTCACAGACAGCAGATCTATCAGCAACCCGACTATTTTCAGTACACTTTCATCCAACCAAGTACCTGTACTCGTCAAACACTCATCTAGCATTCCCTTAACAAAATGAACTCGTTCAGACTTCGCCAAAGCAAACTGAAAGCTATTTAAGCCATCTCAAGCATGTTCTCCACGCAGAACAAGTGATTTGTCAAGCACAACATACTCTATTAACAATATGCAAGACTCCTTCATGTGCATATTGACTAGCGCCATGCATAGAACTGTTCACCATAAACTCGACCACAACGCAGAATTAAAGATGCCAGAACATTTAAGAAAACTTTTCTAAACAAGATATACATCTCAGCGGCAATGGATTATAATAAGGTTACAGTTAATTACCATTATCTATTCCAACTGGAATTATTGAAACACTACAAAGGTTAGGAAAGCACTTCAAACTATACTGCAACATCAACAAAACCATTAAAAAAAAAAACACGATACGATGGTAATGTAGAATACACCATCCGTGAGAAAGAAGGAAAACTTACTGAACGAGATCTTCAAATACAAATACCAACTCAGCTCGCCATACTCAAACCCATGAAAGTTAAGCAAAGTCAACTTCAAATTCGGTTCTTGACGTTATAGCCGAAAGAATACATAACGATAGGAGATATCAAAAACACGGCATACTAAGAGCACTTAAGGCTCAGAAGACACCAGGATCCGATGGTACGTTCAGTATATGCCTAAAATACCTATTGCCCAACAGATCAACGACTAGCTTCCAAGAATGTGAAATATTCTTCCATTCGTACCCGTTCAAAGGGATGAAGAATAAATCAAATGAGGATATGCAATGAATTTTATGTTGAGTTCCACACTAACCTTTAAATACATATGTGAAAGACCTACCAATATATTTTAATGAAAACCTCCCAGAAGAAAAAAAAATGTTTCCGTTTCGATTTCCACCAACTTTTCCGGGGGGGGGGGGGGGAAGGCCATTTCAATATAACAAATTCAATATAACATTTTATGCTTTTAAACCAATAAACGATCAAAACAAATTTCATCTGATTTTTTAAAAATATTTTTGTCAAACAGTCAGTTTAGTTCAACATGAATTGCTTTTTAGTAACAATACATTATCAACACTGAGCGAGCGTAGGGTGAAATATAAAAGCAAGAAAAGAAAAATTTTAAAATGATTGATGAAAAAAAGTAAAAAAACGCAGACTTCTCATCCTCAACACTTAAGCCTGCAGCAATTTCATAACTTTAGACATTTTGAACTTCATTTACTCAACTGCCAAACACTTTATTTCGTTATATAACCATTTTAGCCTTTGGCGCTATTAGCTGAGGATGGGAAGCAGAGCACAACAGGCCAGGCTCTTTAGTTAGTCCAACTGTCTGTCCCATAGTACCGCCTGAAGTTCGTATGCTCCACAACGATACGACACGATATGGCAGCGTACATAAGTATTTGTCTAATGTATTTTTTAAATCCGCATTCCAAATACTGCAATAAAAACCAAAAACCTTGTTAGAACCGAAGCTTTGATACGCTTCACAGGCGCAGCTACAAATTTTATTTTGAATACTTTAGGAGGCTAACTTGAGAAATATTAAAATTTTCACTAAAACAAAAAATAGTGGTAACTTCATTGGAAACGAAGCTTTTTAATACCATTCACGCGAAATTTAAATATTAAGAACATAAACGTGAATTTATTGGTATTTATGAGGTCTACCGCAAAAACTGGGCATAATATATAGTTGTGAAGCATCTGTCCATAAGAAACCACCATATCCAATTTCAAGTTGACATTGACTAAAAATTTGTTTAGTTTTCATAGAGAAACATAAAGTGGATGGTGGGTTTGTATGGGAGATACATACAAAGCACATGTTCTTAAGAATAAATAAGTAATAAATACATTTTTCAACCAAAAACCCAAAAGTGGGAGATGGATTTGTACGTGGCTTGGTTGTTAAAATGACTCCAAATCAAATTTCAAGCTAATATCAACTGTAATAAGTTTCTGATACAAAAACCCAAACGGGACGTTGGATTTGTAGGAGAGTTATCTCTAAAAATGGGCGTGGCACATTGGCATGCATACTCTAACTGCTAATCAAAAAATGGTACAAAAAAAAGCATCAACACACACGGACGGTCATGTCTAGATCCCACATTGAGTTCAGATTGATGGACAATGTGTTGAACAGACAGACGGACATGTATATATTGAGTTATATGATCTTCGACGCCGACTTTAATGCATTACAAAATTTCCGACAAACTGATAATACTCATTTTACACTATATATGAAGGGGGAAAAAAAAACAAAGCGGAAAAAAAATCTCACACCCCCACGTCAAAAAATGCCGTCATAGATGCGTTAAGCCAGCAGAGAGTGACAGCAATCCATTTATCACCGCAGTGCTTACTGCTTCTTATGCTTAAGTATGTGGTTAGGATGAAGATTGAGAGTACACGAAAAGCGTCCAGCTAACTTATTCCACAAATACACACACAGACACACTGAGACACATCACTGCAACTTAAGCTCATGTAGTATGCTGTCATCTGTCCTTTTGAATTTTCGGCAATGTTCATCATCGTCATGCAGCAACACGTTTGAAAATTGTTGCTCCTGTATAACGGTGTATATGTACATACATATGTACGAGTATAAAAATAAAATTCGCGTAGCACTTCGCTTGATTTGCTTTACCGCGAAGACATCTCGAATAGAACAGTCAGCCAATAAGATTCCCATAAGCCTGTATGTCAGGCAGGCAGGCAGGCAGGCAGGCAGGAATACAGGCTCTCATACTGCCAGACAGCCAGCCTCCTGCCAGTCTGTCTGCCACATCCTTTCGTATTCAATTAGCCTCAGGTGAAATGTTTCGTGTTGGCATTTTATTCCATCTTAAAATATATGTTCCTTCTTCTTCTAATGGACTTGCACCTTGCAAGTTAGCTGCTGTCTTACGGATACTGATTGGATTAACAACTACAAATTCAGTCTGTGTGTGCATGTATCTGTATCTGCACACCTAGTCTATGCTGTAGAAATTTATGGCCTGCGCGATTTCAAATGACAGCTTCCTACCACCTAAGTTCAATTTCAACTTCAATTTCATGTATAACTTCGCTGTATTACGTCTAATCATGCTAAAATGTTTGAGGTTTCTTTACCAAACTTCATTCGATGACAAAAAAAAAAAAAGAAGAAGTCACTACCAACTCCACCGCTTGTAGCTGTCCTTATCAATTTAAGTTCAAAAAATTGTTTCACTCATTGAATCTGTTGTTTGACATTTGACATTTTTTGTCTGTCTACTGAGTTGACTCTCCTGTCTCTTGCCATTTTAAGTACCACTACTATTTTATAATTTAACATTTTTCTTGTAATGTACTTTGTGGTCAGGTCTCCATTTAAAATAACTGCAAATTATACTACTATATGCTATACTAAATAGTTCGTCTACAATTAGTGACTATGTTTTAAATTTTTATAGCTACAAATGCATAGAACAAATTTTTATTTCAGCTGTCGAAATTCACACAATTTGTGCACAATTGCAAAGTGAAAAACATGCAGACATGATGGAAGATTTATGTAGCTACTGAATTATGTAGTTTAAAAAAATTTTTAAGCGAAAGCAGAGTGTGTGTGTCTGTGTGTGTGTGTGTATTAATAAGCTTTTAAATGCTTAAAACTGCAAACATGTTCACACTCTTCACACATGGGGTTGTTCATCTGTTCGATTCTGAGCCTAGCCAAAGCCAAACAATAGCACAGCAGATGTAGACTAGTTTCAGACACACAAAGTGAGTTGCCGTAGACCCAGCTTTTTACACAGAAAAAATGGCAGGAAGCTTGTGTTTTAATAGTCGTTTGGCTATTTGAAAAGATGGTAATGGCGAGGACGGGACCTCAGAATGAAATATTGTAGGCCAGGCACGTTTTGCAATAAAGATCCGAAAACACCTGCACCTGTAGCCGTAGTCCAATGGTCGAACGGTGTCATTGATGGTCCTATACAATGAATACCTTCCTCATAATCTGAGCGACTAGGAAAAATAACTGAGACTGTCTGTATTAGTCACAACTAGTAGTTCACTTTTTAAGTTATTGATATGAAATCAGGTACAGGAAGTCTGTATCTGCTAAACTCTACTGATGAAGAGCTGCGGGAATAAATTCTGTATAAACTGTATAAAGGGTATTAAACAGTGAAGAAGAAGCTATTATATAGAGTGGAGGACTGCACTGCGCTGTGGAAAACCACACAGAGAATGGCATCAGAGTTTTTAACTGCACACATACAGCATGCTCCTTGAAAAGCACCAAAATTGGAAATGTATGGCATGTATATACTGTTTAGAGGACAAACATATTGTGGAAGATTGTCCAGCTTACAGGAAGGAATATGCAAACACTAAATCCGAAGGAGCTTGTTTCTTTTATTAGGGTGATGGCAATGAAAGATGTATTGTTACAAGACCTAAATCGGTTGCAGTGCCAACGGTGCAGAAAAGAGCATTTCTGCATCCTATGATGGTTTTGGTGACCTATCACTAGCCGGAGACGATCCGTTTTGTGCTCTTAATATCTCTGTAGATATAAAACAGGTATCATCTTTGCACAGTGTAAAATTTAGCCCATTTAGTTTCAATTAAATTAAAATAAAACAAGAGAAAACGTTGACAATGTTGTTTTTAGTCTCCCAAAAGTAAACAAAAAAAAAAAACCTAAGTAGTCCTGCTAAATATTTCTACCTAATCATTGTCAAACTTTCACATAGAAAATAAAAAATAAAGTGTTCGTGTCGTTCAATTGTCGTTTAAGTTGCTCAGTAAAAATGGACTTTTCTTATATAAAAATTTATGATTCCGAATTAAATGTATCAAATAAAGAGGAACGCGAGTTTTTAGAACGCGAAATTTTCGATAATAAGCCAGAAAGTGCCACTTACGCTCAATACTTTCGGTTCCTGTATGATTATTGTTACATGAACAATTATAGCATACAAAGAGGCATTCAGCGCGGTCCCATTGGTTGGCAAAAACTAACCGCGAGCCAGCGTGAGATCTATACTGCATTCCCAAATATCCCTCATGGCTTTGGTCCGCGTCGTAAGATACGGAAAAGTTTGCTTGCATTTAAAATAGCTGGACTACCACAGTCACGTCAAAAACTGCATCAAAGTTGGCTTGCTTTCAACTTGGATAACTCAAAAAAACCAAAGTCAGCTCCTGCACGGCTCAAAGCTCGCCAAACAAAACGTGCTTACAAATCGAAAAAATCGGAAGAACCAAAGTCAGCTCCCGAACGCCGTTCAACACGCAAGAAAACAGCCAAAAAATCTACTAAACGCTCTAAAAGTGCCAAGCTAAAACGAAAGACTCCCCAAAAGCCGAGGTTAGAGACAAAAACTAAAAGAGGAAAAATGACTCAAGATAATAAGCGCTGATCAGAAGAACACGAAGAAGATGCTGGCAAATGCACGAAAAGGTAAGCATATATCAATATATAACATAAAAAAAAATCAGATATACAGCTGGAGCTCAACAACTTCTTAGCCATGCAGAAAACGCAGCGCAAAATTTAAGTTCTAAAACCGAATATCAGCGTTCCTAACAATCAACTACATTCAAACGATACAAGCAACATTTTTGAAGGATTGCCTACTTTTGGAGAAAGAAAATCGAAATTTTGTATGAAAAAAAAAAGGTCTACTTTTAGTCTTTAAAGAAATGAACAGATCGAAATTCAAGCATCAAGCAGCAGTACATAACGTTTGTACAACGAAAATTCGGTCTACTTAAATTCTTCCAAATTAAATTGTTTTTTCCGAGATTCAAAAGTCTCTTTAAAAAAATTAAAAGTATTAGGCTCAGTATGTCATTTAGACAAATCGTAATTTTAGACATTGGATTAATAAAAGATTATATTTTGTAGAAGTTTTCTTGTTTTTTAATTTTGGGTTTTTTTTTTTTGTTCTATTTTTTTATCTTATTGTAATTTAGGCGCACTCAAGGGGTAAGAGAGTTACCAATTTTGACAGCAAATTACGAGAAGCAAACCTTCAGAATAATTGAAGTAACATTGAATAAATGTAATGTTTAATAATCTTTGAGAAATATTAAAAACGTAGTGCATTAATTTCGCAAAGTGTGGTTATTGTAAATACTTAACTGAGTAAAGGTATTTATATCAACAGAATAGCTTGATTTCACACATTGAAGATTTAAAGGTAACATCATATTTTATTAAATGGTTTATCTACCTTCAAACAAATGCTTACGCTACAGAGCAGTGCAGAATTTAGCAACAGTGGAGCTCTACGCATCACTCCGACGGATGCACTAAACGTTTACTTGATTTCATTGCAAAAGAGATAGATAACCATTTAAGACTGAAGGAAACTGCTTATAGGCGCGGTGTTACCTCAGGACATTCGAACATACTCAACCTCTAACCAGCACGCGTATAATTAGTTTACAGTTACTGTTCCGATAAGAAATGTGTAGACTAATCGTGCACATTATCAAGATAATGCCACCAATTAAAGCCTTGGGAAAAATGTATTCCAAATGGCAAACGAGGTACTATTGAGAGAGTACCATGCTTTCGTTTTCGTTTGATCAAAGATAACAGCGCAAGCATTGTGCGCATATTTCAAAGAACCAAAACGCTTGCTTCGGAATAGAGGAAACATGTCCATTTTAGCGGAAGCACTCTCGGTCAGTGTCACAAGTTTCTAGGTTAGCTCTATATCAAATTTTAAGTTGGTATTGAGTGCTTTTCATGCAAAACCATTAAATCAGGCGGACTGTTTATGTAGGCTTTGATATGTGCTTAGCATAAAAAAGCCTGTATACCAGGTTTCAGTCCAAGTCCAAGACACAACAACAGTCAGACATAGCTAAATCGACTTGTCTTCTGGAGCTGATTAAGAATTTATAATAGATTAAATTGGCCGATATCCGATGGCCTCTTCTATGCATTACAAAGTTACAGACAAACGTTTAATAAAATATGGTATAAAAATCTCAACAAAACCCAAAACGGCATTACATCTTCATCAAATTGTGAAGTTCTGCATCAAATTCTTGATTTATTTCAAATCTAATCAATTTGGCCATCATTGAATGCAGACATGCAAGCTGCGCAATTTGTAATTAAATTGAATTTTTTTCTTATTTTTACCCATGCCAAACGCTTAGCCAGCCACCGAAACTGATAGGACTTCTCGTGTGGCCATTCATTACAGGCATTGTTAAACCCAGCAATTAATTGTAATCTATGCGCATATATTAGGTAACTTTCGTAGACTGAAGAAGAAAAAAATGTTGCTTAAATATACGAGTATCTGGTTTTCCTGAAAAAAAGCAACTTTATTAATTACGACGCACACCGAATGCAACATGTGGTGTGAAGTTTCATTTTGTTTTTTTTTTTCGTTTTGGAAAATGTTTCTGGTTGTAGGGAAAAACCAATCGTGCATTGTAAATTTCCTTTTGTGTTAATTGAACTGGACACCAAAGCAGCTGAGTCCACAAAAATGCGCATAAAAGGATTGCAGCAGTGTTGGCAAGTAACTGAAGGTTTATTGTATGCAAAAAGATTGAAGATATGTAAAAAAAAAAAAAAAACAGTAGCAGTGTTTAAAAACTTTAATGTTTATTTTTTTACTCTTTAAACTCTTTGGTTTATAGCTGGAATTATGATTATAGTTAGCATGGTTAGCGCTAGCTAAAGTCGAAGTGTGTTTATTAATAATAAATGGAAAAACCACTACTCCATACAATCCAACGCAAACTTCGTGTAAATGATTGATTGTTATTTGATTTGTGTTTATAAAACTTAAGGTTTCATACGAGTTGTATTGGAATCGGATTGATTTCCTCGTAACTTTTTTAACAAATGTTATTATTTTTTAACGTGAGAAACCCGATACGCGCCAATACAAATAGGTTAAAGGTTCAACAGTTCGGTAAATGATGCTCGAAATAAGCTCTTAAAACTCTATATTGCTAGAGTGCTCGAAATGATGACTCTATGAAAAGAGGAAAGAGTTTTTTACTGTAATTTTTATCAAACAAATTTTGCATTTCTCTGAAAATTAGTACAAAAAAATCATGCATGCATTTAAAACAGTCTAATAAAAGTCGTAAATTCAATAAAAAAAAAAAAAAAATATGTACTTTGAAGTATCTTACAAAAATCTTAAACACATTAAATAAGTATCCGAAAATTCGGACGCTCTTATTTGCAGAGTTTTTTTTAAATGTAATAAGACTCCTAAATTCATTAAACTTTTAGTAGTTCAACTTGAGACTCTATTTAGAGTGCATGCCTAAAAAAAAAGACGCACCAAAGAACTCTTTTAGGAGTGCGAAGCCTTCCCAGATAAGTATCTGAAATGAAAGATTCTCATGATTTGCGTATATGCTTTACATAGTAGTACCATGTAAGGCTTATAAATATCTTACTGTTCTCTAACACTGCTCGTTGAGCGAGAGAGAGAGAGAGAGAGAGAGAGAAACAAAATATTTTAGTTATTGTTTGTATGTATTTCAAGTGATGTTATTTGGCCTATTATAGAAAGTAGCCTTATGCCACTACCATCTTTCCAACAATCTATATGCAAAGAAAACACGTTCATCTATTAATTTGATTGAAGGTCAAAAAAAGTAATACACTTTCGCATTTATAGTCTTAGTAAAGAAAAATTTGTTTATCCTTAATTCTTTTTTAAACAATAATTTAAGTATTTTTAAATTACTTACC
The DNA here is from genome assembly GCA_035044765.1 of Leucophenga montana. Classification (NCBI taxonomy): domain Eukaryota; kingdom Metazoa; phylum Arthropoda; class Insecta; order Diptera; family Drosophilidae; genus Leucophenga; species Leucophenga montana. The sequence continues at coordinate 29,315 of JAWNNQ010000653.1, forward strand.
TGCTTCTGCAATGTATTCGAGAGCTCATCGAGGCATTCTTTACGTTCAAAACGTTCAAATTTGAAACTATTTGAACGATATAGTTCGTTATCATCACGTCGACGATTACGGCAAAGACGTCGTGTTATAATATTACCACTGCCACTCAGACGTGGACTATCGTATTTTATGTCCATGATGTAATTTAGAGAACAACATTGTATTGCATTGTATTATAGAATGTTTAATAAGCAGTTATGCAATGACATGAAAATAGATTCGAAAGAAATAAAAGATAGTTTATTAGATTGAAAGCTTTAGAATGAGTAGAAAATTACAAGTATGCATCTTGAATGATCGTTAAATAAATAATTTTATCGGACACGGGTTTGTTTACAATATAAGCACGAAGGCAGTTCACAGAGATTTTTACATTTGTTTGTGTAATGCTCTTCAACATAGGCTAAACATTGTCGCACACACACACAGCTCTCTACATTAACCATATGCATTACACAAACAATGTCATCTTTTTTTTCGTTAGCTTTCTGTTTAAAGCAAAGAGCATAGCGCCTACAGTACAAAACAATAACAGATTCGCATTCTACACACACACACACACACACACACACACATGCAGTTTTTTTGCATCAACAAGCGAAATTTACACAAACTATTTCCATATTCTTGGTTATATTTCCACATATAGCGAATAGAAAAGCAATAACAAATTCGTATGTATTGGTGTGTGCACCTCCATTCGAAACTTTTGGACAGCCGTGAATTATTATATTTAGTACCACAAGCAAGTAAGCGATATATACAAATTGCATCTGTTTCCTTGCGGCAAGAATTAGAAGTGATGAGAAAGTTAAAGGGTTCAGTAAAGATCTCAGACTGAATCTCTACTTTTCATCATCATCATATCAGTCGAAGTCGAAATCAAAATTAAGACCAAAAAATGCAACTGGCTTTGGGGACGGCGTTTTTCTCTATGGATAGATTACAATTAAATTATCAAGTCAACATGCTAAACTGTGTGTGGTTAGCTGAGCTAAGTCCAAATCTTTCATAGTGGATCAATTTAAAATCACTGCCTCCCTGTATTGGATACTATATCCTGGCCTATGGTAGGCCAAGCTACTAACTAGTCCTGTATACCCAAAAATCAACGCACATCGCAATAGATGTGACCTGAGGTTGCTTATGGGCTACCTCACTGGCCATCATCCGCTGAGATATCACCTAAATAAACTAGGTCTCTCCTCAGAAACAGAGTGCAGACTCTGTCTAGAGATTGACGAAACTAGTTTACAGCTGCTTTGCGATTGTCCGGCACAGAATTAAGCAGATGAATAGACCCTTTATTACATCTAATAGAATAAGATAAGAAGCACCTCGTCTAAGGTTATTCTCCGTTTCATTAAAGAGATAGAGAAAATATTAGATAAATTAACTTAACCATAACCGGGCTAGGGTACAAAAGACATAATTTTCTGTCGCAGTGCCCGTCTCCTTTACGATGGCCCTCAGACGTTCTAGCTCTGAGACTGAGTCCTAGTTAGCGTTACAGTATGCTGATAGAGCCTGCTTCACTGTGACCACTTGCTTGTCATGCGGCGCTGGCTCAAACACTACGTCACGCACTGGTTATGTTGTTATGGTAAACTATGGGGCTCTACATCGAAAACCTATATGAACATGATTCAAAGCTTTCAAAGCAAAAGCCTCTGACAAATCGTTAAGGCTTCATTAATTACTTCACTTGCGAGCTTCGCGCTTCTATAAGAACATTCCATCGAACTCTATGCTTCTGTCCATGAGCTATTGATTTGGCACAAATTTTGAAGTATGGATCAACTTCAGGTTGTTTTATTATATTGCGTGGCACGAACTGCGCCTTTTTGGTAGTTCGCATTAGATGGACATTTGGAAATAGATTTGTTGGGTATGAACAAATTGAAAACATGTGGTTATTAATTATAGAAGATTACAAATGCGTAGCTCTTGACCGCTAAGAAGGAGAAAAGAAAACTTTCAAAAACGTTTGAACTGAATGTTGCCTATTTTAGCAAAATAATTTGAATCTATTCATGCGCTTCTTTTTTTTTTTTTTGCTGAATGAATTCAATTTTTTCAGAAGTTCTTAGTTTTTAAGTAGTTCACTATTCAACAAGCAACTTCATTAATGTGACATCAGTTTCATAGAGCATCATTGTTTTGGTGATTTTAATTTAAATAAAAAATAGTTAACCAAAGTGTAACACCCAAACACCGCCAAAACCAACAAATAAATAAAGAAGCAAACACACATCTGGTCATTCGCATCTGTCAGAACTCAACCAAAAAAGTTGAGCCCTAGAATTATAACTACTGAAATTGTATACACCTACACTCCTTCATATACACAGCTACACATCGCACAGCAGAGCACCAGAGAATCACGTCTATTAAAATAATACCACCTCATATAACTTGCACTAGTTTCTCTCATAAGCTTTTCCGGTGAAAATGCAATAAAAACTTTTTTTTTTTTTTTGTTTATTGTTTTTGGAGCAAGTTTGAAATGTATGCCAAAAGTTTACATATCCTGCGAGTGAATGTGTAAAAATACTTGTAGGTTGCTTCATTAAATGTTGTACACATTTTCCACCACTGCATATCCTTTGTACATGCGTCCTGCTGTGCCAAAACCGAATTCGCCATTTGCTCAACTCAATGAACGTGTGAACAAAATTAAGTGTATATATGCGGGAAAAATTCGCGCGCAAAAAAGAATTTCAACGCTTTGACAGGCTTGAAGGAAGGAGTAGGCATGAAGGAGTAAAGAGCTGCCAGTAGTTTTAAGTGGCACAATTCAATGTGGCGAGTTGGCAGCACAGCGCAGCAGGTGGACTATAGCGGAATGGAACTGTGATGTTGGGAAATATTGCCAGAAATTGTGTTGGCATTCAAAAGAAATAATAAAAAAAAACAATAAAACTTTACGAGGTTTGTACAAACCAAAAACAATGCTGCAGTATAATCTGCTCAATTATGAATTACTTTGTAAAACGCTCTAGTCTCTATATGAGCCATCGATTTGTGTTTGAATGTTATACTTTTGTATATAAAACAAGAAAAAAAACATTGAAACCCAGGCGTTCGATACTCTTGCTCAGATTAAAAATAATTAAATTAACATTTAAAGAAATTTTTGATCGAGATGGTGTGGCCTAAATAGAAACATATTCGATACAGCAAAATAAATGCAAAAGGTTTTTGCAAGCGAGCTATACCTTCTAGTGACCACATCATGGCCATTTTAACGTCTACGATTATAAAAAGTCTCCGCACCAACTTTCATACCAATTTTTCCAAGATTGAGGAAATAGGACACATACAGACAGATAGACGGACATCATACAAGGTGTGTCGCAAAAGAAACAGAACTTTTTGAAAATTCGTTGGAAAGTTACATCCTTCATTGACATCTTGTAAAAATTTTATGACAATCGGCCCACTACAAGCGTAGTTATCGCGCTAAAAGTGACAGTATCTTTTGGGCATCGGTCGAAAAATGAATTTCGAACAAAGAGCAAATATTAAGTTCTGTTTTAAACTTGGTATGGTGACAATTGTCTATCCCGTAGCAATGTTCACGAGTGGTTTAAACGTTTTCAAGACCTCTTCGTTGCGTTATATGGAAATGGAATTAAATATTCCCAAAGATTCGATTCATCGCATTTTGACGGAGAAATTGGGTCTACGGAAGGTGTGTTCACAGTTTCTTCCGCACAAATTGACTGACGACCAAAAATGCGATAATGCGTCGTCTCATCGGTCGACACTTATCAACGATTTTCTCATCAAAAATAGCATTTTAACCATCAACCATTCATCGTTACTCGCCTGATTTGGCGCCGTGTGACTTTTATCTATTTGGAGAACTTCATTTGCTGATGAAAGGACAACGCTATGAGGACATTGAGGGAGGATTATGAGGAAGATTAAGTTTTCGACCGAAGCCCAAAAGATACTGTCACTTTTAGCGCGATAACTTCGCTTGTAGTGGTCCAATAGTCATACAATTTTTACAAGATGTCAGTGAAGGATGTACCTTTCCAACGCATGTACCTACCAATAGGTGGTGCCACCAGAAACAGCTATTTTTAAAAGGTCCTGTTTCTTTTGCGACACTCTTGTACGTGGCAAGAACAACACGTCTCGCAGCGCTAATCACGTATATATTTATATACTTTATTGCGTCGTCTTCGAGGCTTTCTTTATATTATATTATAATACTCTGTGTGAAGAGTGTTATGACTCTAAGAAACATAGTCACCATACAAAACATGTGAAAATTTTTGAGTTTTTATATGAAGAACTTCTTGTTTCTTTAAGCTTCAAGGTGCAAAATTCAATATAAAAATATATTTCTTATAACAACCAGCTTGAAACGTAGCATACATTGTCAAGTTCAACATCTCTAGTTCATAGTCTTCATATATTTCTATACGTCAGATAGAATAGAAAAAAAAAATTAAATAAGAAATAGTCATACTTGTAATTACAAAAAAATTTTCATAGAATATACAAAATAAAGCGTTCGTGTTGTTCAATTGTTGTTTTCACTACTCCAGAAAAATGGGGAACTCTTCTGATTTAAATATTTATGATTCCGAATCAAATGTGGTAGATGTAGAGGATCGCGAGTTATTATTACGCGCAATTCACTATAATAAACCAGATAATGCCACTCGCACCCAATATTATCGCTTCATACGCGAATTTTGTTACGTGAACGATTTTAGCATAAAAAGAGGCGTACAGCGTGGTCCACTTTGCTGGCAAAAACTAACCGAAAGCCAACGAGAGATATATAATCAATACCCGGTAAATCCTCGTAGCGTTTCAACGTTTGGTAAGACACACAAAAGTAAGCTTGCCTTCAAACTCAGGTTCTTTGAAAAACCAAAATCAGTCGCAGAGTTCAAACCACATACAAACTCAGCAAAAAAAATAAGTGAAGGGGAGCAAAATGACAGTCAATCAGAAGAAGACGATAAAAATGCTCCTTGCGTTTCTACATTTGGCAAACCATTCAAAAGTATGCATCATTTGAAACTCAAAAACTCTGAGAAACCAAAGTCAGTCGCTGTATTCAAACCGCTTAAAAAGCCGCCCAAAAAATCTACCATGAAACTGGCAAAGTGTCGTGGAAAGAAAACGGTAGACTTTAAAGAAACGACGTCTGGTGAAAAACAAATAAGTGAAAGGGAGCAAAATGACAGTCAATCAGAAGAAGACGATAAAAATGGTCCTTGCGTTTCTACGTTTGGCAAACCATTCAAAAGTATGCATCATTTGAAACTCAAAAACTCTGAGAAACCAAAGTCAGTCGCTGTATTCAAACCGCTTAAAAAGCCGCCCAAAAAATCTACCATGAAACTGGCAAAGTGTCGTGGGAAGAAAACGGTAGACTTTAAAGAAACGACGTCTGGTGAAAAACAAATAAGTGAAAGGGAGCAAAATGACAGTCAATCAGAAGAAGACGATAAAAATGCTCCTTGCGTTTCTACGTTTGGCAAACCATTCAAAAGTATGCATCATTTGAAACTCAAAAACTCTGAGAAACCAAAGTCAGTCGCTGTATTCAAACCGCTTAAAAAGCCGCCCAAAAAATCTACCATGAAACTGGCAAAGTGTCGTGGAAAGAAAACGGTAGACTTTAAAGAAACGACGTCTGGTGAAAAACAAATAAGTGAAAGGGAGCAAAATGACAGTCAATCAGAAGAAGACGATAAAAATGCTCCTTGCGTTTCTACGTTTGGCAAACCATTCAAAAGTATGCATCATTTGAAACTCAAAAACTCTGAGAAACCAAAGTCAATTGCTGAACCTCGCAAATTCAGTAAAATGCCAGCCAAAAAATCGAAGAAGAAACCACCAGCGAAGAGAAACATTCCAAAAAAACAAAAAATTGTACAAAACAAGTCGCAAAATGGAGACTTAATGACTCAATATGATACGCCGTCATCGGACGATAACCAAAGTTGCTAAAAAGATGCAAGCATAAGAAGTAGAAACCTACTTATGGCAATAAGGAGAAAAGAAAAAAGTGCTAGCGAATGGAGAAACTTCATTTTAAAATTGATTGAACAAATCTTCTAAAGTAAAAAGGCAGACGTAAACCAGACATACAGCAGCAGTTAAGCAACTTCTAAGCCAATCATAAAATGTGGCCCAAAATTTATGCTTTAAAATCAAATATCTACGCTCTTAACAATCAACTGGAATCTCAAAAGATACGAACGAACAAACAATTTATAAATGATTGCCTATTTTTGGACAAAGAAAATTGAAATGTTGTATGAAAAGAATTACTTAGTTTTAGTTTCTTTAGAAATGTGCAAATCCAAATTCAAGCTTTAAGGAGCAGTAAAAAAAAAGTTTAAAAAAAAAAAATTCACTCGACTTAAATTGTTGCAACTTTTTGTTCAAAAATCTCTTCAAGAAAATTAAAAGTATCAGTATATAAAAGTATCAGACTCAAGACTTCTTTTACACAACTCGTAAAGCTTATGCGTCCCATTGGATTAATAAAAGCGTATATATTTTAGTTTTTATTGCATAGTAGCATCGTTCTAAACGTCCTTTTTCATATACATATCCATGATCTCACTGCAAAAGAAATAGATTCGACTACCGAAAGGAATCCGGTGGCTCCAAGCTCGTTAGCCGAGTCGGCGGAGGTTGCTTCTCGCCGAACATGTGGTGAAGAGAATATTTCAGAATAGAAGTCTTAGTAATCGACAAAGGTAACATCCTATCTCTGGCTACAAGCTGCATGTATCTAAGACTATAATATCTATGGTTCATATAAGGAGCCTTAAACAGGGTACAGGGTATCTCGTAGTCGATCACACTAGACAGCAGCGTTCCTTACTTTTTTTTTATTTTTTCGACAAATGCATATAACTATTATATGCAACGAAGTGCCCGTGCAAAGCCGGGTACAACTTCTAGTACATCAGAGTGTGTGAGAAAGAAAAATTATGCCAAGAGAGCATAGGCACAATTTTTAAAGCGAAAACGTGTGCAGCATGTTGCAAATGCAGTAAAAGGCTTAAAAGGATAAAGGCGTAGGAGGCGTCGTCCTGTATGTTGGAGGCATATTGCAGTAGTCGCAATATGATTTGAACTGAACTGAACTGAGCAGTGGCTGTGGCTGAGTTGTGCGGGAGGAAGCTTTTTGATTTAATGCTGTTGAAAGCGAACTTGTTTGTTGTACACTCAACTAGGATGATGATGATTACGACGGCAATGACGACGATGGAGAGGATATTGCGACGATGACCCGGGCACTCGAATCGTCGACGACTGTTTTGTGTGTTTGTGGACGACCCTATTCGACCCGCTTTTCCTTTTCCTTTTTTTTTATTTTTGTTTTTTTATTTTTTTGTTTCATTCACGTTATATTTTTTTACTCGAACCAGTTAAAGCTAACCTACTTGAACCGTACACCGTTCAGCCCAGTATGCAACAAAAGGCAGCAGCTCCATCCATAAGTCACAGTGAGTCAGAAGCTAAGCTGCTGTTGATTTTTGTACGCTGTTTAAACCGTATCCGATACCAGACCACGACGTTGGCTCCGTCGGCTTGATTATATTAAGATGATGTAATAATGTTGGTTATGGAGTTGAATTTATTGAAGCAGGTGGCAACAGGAACAACAGGAAATAACTTCGATGTTGCAGCAAAGAAATTTTATTTGATATCCTGGTTGTGTGAAGAGCATTTTTCGTACGAGGCAATTCCAGTAGAACATTACCTGTCAGGTTTGATTCTGACCAACTATCATTAGACTAGCATCAAATTTTGAGTAATCCGCATTATTATGAGATTCGTATATGTGAGCCAGACGAACAGAAAGTAGTTGGGGGCCGAAATTTAACTCAAGCCCAAATCGTCCATCTATTGCTACACATCGGAGGCCAATCAGTAGTTGGTTGCTAAGGCCGGATCGGCACGGTAAACATCTGATTTTTGTTCGTCTGGCTGGCTTTCGTGTCTGCATTCAATGGCCGTCAAACACCAACTTAATGATGCAGATTGCTTAAATTTTACCGTAATCTAATGGTAGATGGTACCACTTACAAAAAAAGAGGTACCACGTCAGGTGCACGTCAGGTGACTCTGGGACTACTTCGTGCAAGAAAATATTTTGCAAAAAATTAAATTGCAGAAAACAAAAAAAAAAAAAACGATTGCAAAAATAGAATGTGAACCGTCAATTTCTGTGCTACAAAGTCATGAAGATGAGCATATTGCATATGCGCAACTGGGGCAACCGATACACTAAATACCATACTGCAGCTGCTAGTCATAGAACTCCATGCAAAAAACACTGCACTGCGTTAATAAAACCAAGTTGGCAGCGCCTTAATAGCTTTATAGACAGTTGAGAAAACGAAATTATAATTATCAGCCAGAAAAAGTGACTTGTAAAGTTCAAAGTTGTTTTAGAAAACGGCGTTATTTATGTGTATAAAGCAAAAAAAAAAAAACCAAAAAAAAAAAAAATGTATATAAAATACTTTCTTCAGAGAAAATTGAATATAATTGTACACTATATTTACGTATATGCTTCTTATTGCTATTTTCTGACTGTGGCAGACTTTGCTCTACTGCCTGATTGTAAGTCCTTCTGTCTATCAAGTGGCAACTATAGAAATTATTGTACACTTTTTAATATCACTTTGTGTAGTGCACCGGACTGATGCAGGCGCACAATGGCGTCCGTTCAACAATGGCGGCTGGCTGACATTAAACGGAAGTGCACGGAAGCGCTCTCCACTGTACAAAGGCAAAATAAAGCAACGATGACGACGAAAATCCATGTCTGTCCTTCATAGACGTTGCCAAGTGGACAGAGCAATGCACAGAAAGCGACAGCGAAAAGAACTACTAAACTATAAACGTTCCCGAGGACGACTGGGTTTACGCCCCGGACCGATCTGCACAAGAAGTTTTGTGCAGCCAAAGGTTGTCCAACCCAGCCCAAGTGGCTGTATCAGTTCACAGGAAGAAGGAGCTGCTACAACAACTAAACTATAAAAGAAAATATTACTACTAAATACTTTTATTTTCCATTACTACTAGAGAAAATATTTAAAAGAAATGCTGCTGCAAAAGGACATGAAGAAGGATACTTGACAAGTGGCTGTCTTTGTTCAATGTGAAACATAATAAATACCTAAGTGTAGCAAAGGAAACAAGCGCAAAAATACTTAAAAACTGAAGAAGAAGAAGAAGAAGAAGAAAAAAAAAACAAGGTAAGCGTAAAAATAAAATAAAATAAAAAAATAAATAAATAAACTACAATCGAGCTAATCGGACAGTTAAATACCCTGTACATAATTTTGACAATCGCACTCCCATTTGAACTTGGCTCAATCCAGTGTCTCTTTGCACTATTTATGTGGGTGGGTAGATGTTTATACATATGTAAGACACATATAGAAAAAGCAACAACAAGAAGAAGAAACATTGTGAGTAGCGTGTTACAACACTTAAATTCAGTCAGCATAGCTGATTGAAGATTTGCTTTGCTTTTAAACATCTTTAAGCTAATTTAGTTGGCTTGCCAAGCCCATTGCACTATCGTCGCTATTATACTTCATTTCAAGTTAATAGTACTTCATACATAAAATATCCTAAAAGTGCGCTAAAGCTCTTGAGCATGGGGCATTATTTCGCTTTTCACATCTTTAAAATGTGGAATGTCAAGCGGTGTGTAGATTGTAGATAAATTATTTCTTAAACAACATCTAAAAGATCTACATGTTTGATCGCTTTAGCTTCTTTGGTTGTTAATAATCAATGACTTTTCAACACATGAAAGCACCAATATCTTCCCAACTATGTTACAAAACTAACCAAAAAAGTAATAACAGCCCATGGCATATGACGAAAAAAAAAATATATATTGCTACGTACAACACAGTTGCGTAGCGAGATGAGGACTATGTGGGTTAAACCCTTTAACACATATTCTTTTTTTTTTTAATTATTGGCTTTTGCTTCTATTTTGAAATCAAATTTTTCGTTTATACTTAAAAGTCTGCTGCATTATTTTTTTATTTTACAAATTATAACGCCCTTTTTCATCTAAAAAGCAAATTCGTCGCTACGCCACTGCCACAGCATTCTACAGTGTCAGAAATAGCGATCTTAATCTATGCAAACTATCTAGCAATATGTATATTTATATACTACATGTCTAGTTATTATTATAAAGAGCTCATATAGAACATCATTATTGACACCTTGATTTCAAAATCTAAGCAAAAAATCTATATTATTGATGGCTTATGCATAATAATATTAATATACATATACATACGTACTTATGTATACAAAAATGATTTTTTAAACATTTCTTCGTATTTAAAACAAATTTTTATAGTCTATCAAATTTGAATTAAACTAGGAGTATAGATACTTATGCAATTTGTTCAGTACTAAAATTGCATAATATTAAAAATATCAGCAAAGTTTAAACCCGAAAAATAATTTTGCTTTTTGAAATATTGTACTTGATTAGGATGAGTTCTCTGAGTAAGAATCACACAGGCCCGGTGTTCTCGAGAAGTACGGGAACAATTTTTTCTTTCATTATTTTCATTTTACATGCATATATAATTGAATGAATAGCCCTACCTGTCGGGTAGACCAAAATTTTATATTCTCATTTCAATTCTTCATTCTTCTTTAAAAGAATTTAATTCTAAGAGCATTTTTACTGCAAAGTAAATTTAGTTACGAAATAATACGCTCACACTCTCTTAGCATATTATTAATTAAGGAACTGAACAAATGCTAGATTCAATATGGCTCAGAGAAGCAGTGGATACAGTGGATATAGTACATATTTCTAAAACCAAGAGTAATTAGCAGCTATGTACCATACTGGTTCGAACTGAACATATTTTGTTGCGTATGAAATGATTAAAAATAATTGGTAATTAGATTAAAATTTTCGATCGAGCGTAAACTGAACCGATGTACACTGGAATATTAGCCAGCACGCCCATTTAAGCCAGTTGAGCTATCGAGGCTTGAAAACTTTACTGATATAAGATGTAGAATTAATAGACAGAATATTGGCTATTATGTATTATGTAGTGTATCAATTTAATTTGAATCATGTTTGATATAACAAAATAGATGCACACAGACACAAATACATAAGCTTTACGGCCATTTTGATAACAATGTTTCTTATGGTTTTAAAAAAAACTCTCCATACCAACTTTCATACCAATTTTTCAAAGATTGAGAAAATATTGCACATTGAAACACACAGACAGAAAGACATACATACATACATGGCTAGATCATTAACGTTTCGTCGTGCTGATATTTTTATACTTTATTGCGTCGTCTTCGATGCTCTCTTTAAAGCGTTGCAAATATTTTGACTAAATTATTTATGAACCTACAAAACATCCGCACATTTTTTAGTTTTTATATGGAGAATTTCTTTTTTCTTTAAGCTTCAAACAGCAAAAATTCAATTCAGATACATATTTCTTACAACAACCAGCTTGAAACATAGCATACTGGGTCAAGTTCGTCTTCTCTAGATTATAATCGTATACGTCAGAAAGTATAGACAATTTTGGTTTTCAAAAAATAAAATTTAAAAAACAAAAAAACAAAAAATACCGAATAGTATTTCATTCTTATATAATAATAAAATATATTTCATAGAAAAAAACAAAACAAAACGTTCGTGTTGTTCAATTGTCGTTTTCACTACTCCAGAAAAATGAGTAGCTCTTCTGACTCAAATATTAATGATTCCGAATCAAATGTACCAGATGTAGACGATCGCGAATTATTATTACGCGCCATTCACTGTAATAAACCAATTGATGCCACTTTCACTCAGTATAATCACTTCATACACGAATTTTGTTACGTGAACGATTTTAGCATACAAACGGGCGTGCAACGTGCTGCAAATTGTTGGCAAAGTCTAACCGATAGCCAACGAGAGATCTATACTCAATACCCGGTAACTGCACGTAGCGTTTCAACATTTGGCAGGACACACATAAGTCATCATGCTTTCGAACTCAAAAACTTGGAAAAACCAAAGTCAGTCGCTGAATTCAAATCACTGACAAACCAAGCCAAAAAATCTGCCATAAGACTGGCAAAGAGTTGTGGGAAGAAAACGGAAGACTCTATACCAACGACGACTGGTGAAAAACAACAAATATATGAAAGTAAGAAAAATGACATTCAATCAAAAGAACAGGAAGAGAATGCTCCTAACAAAAGAGTGCATGATTTGAAACTCAAAAACTCTGAAAAACAAAAGTCAATCGCTAAATTCCAAACGCATAAAAAGCCGCCCAAAAAATCGAACAAAAAAGAGTTGGCGAAGCGTTGTGGTATGAGAAATGAACGCTCTGTAGAAACCACAACTCAATCAGAAGAACAGGATGTATGCACTTGTAACGTTTCTGCGCTTGGTGAACAACGCAAAAGAAAACTTGATGTGAAACACAAAACCGCTAAAAAACCAAAGACAGTCGCTGAACCCAGAAAAAAACCAGCCAAAAAATCGAAGAAAAAACCAGTTAAGAGAAAAATTCCAAAAAAACCCCGACTTGAACAAAAGAAGACGACTCAATATTATACGTCGTCATCAGAAAGTGATACGCTATCAGAAGAAGACGATAAGGTGTCTAGAGGAAGATGGACAAAAATGAATTAAAATTACACAATGTGATAAGCAGAAAATGGACACAGGTTTCATTTTAAAATTTAAAGAACAAATCTTCCTAAGTATACCAGACATACAGCTGCAGCTAAACAACTTCTAAACCAACCGGAAAATGTAGCCCAACACATTTAAGCATTGAAATTGAAAGCAATTGGCTGCGCTCTTAACAAGCCACTACAATCAAACGAGACAAGCAAATGAAAATTTTATGTAGCATTTTGGAAAAAGAAAATTTTAGAAATTTTAGTTAGAAAAATTGTTTTAGGAAATAAAAAAAAATCCAAATTCAAAATTTATATAAAAACTCGCTCCACTTGAATTCTTGTAACTATTTTGGTCTAACCGAAATTTAAAAATCTCTTAAAAAAAATTAAAAATTGAAATCAGACTCATTGCTTCTTTTACACAACTCGTAAGACCTATAAACAAGGTAGACCCACTGGTTTTATAAAAGAGTATATTTCTTCTAGTTCTTATTTCACATAGAAGGTTTTTCTTCTTTGTCGTTACGCCATATGTCCCTTAATACTTTATCAAAACTAATCATTTTGAAGTTTACCTTCACCGCAAATGATGAAAAATAAAAATTCACTGGCAAATTTGGACGGGATCAGTCTCCACTATATAAGAGAAAACCAAAATTCATCATATCTGAGCAACTATTATCGTTTTGAACCTAAGAGCGTGTTACTATCGTTTAGGAGAAGCTATGTGGCTATATACGTTTGAAACCAAATGGGCGGTGCCACAATATAATACAGTGTACTTAGTGTCTGTCTGCTTAAGATGCCACCCACATTGTTTTTTCCAAAAAATTCCTAAACAAGGTATGTTTTCATATTTATAAAGAGCAAATATGCTCCTACATCTACAAAATTCTACAAAAATTGCGGTTATCGAAATTAAAAAAAAAAATTAAAAAAAAAAAAAAAACAGTTCCAGGCATTAGTGAGTTAAATGCACACAACTCACCCACACGGCTTGCAATGCGTCATATGTAAATCCCAGTTTAAATGAAAGTTGAACATGCGCAATTTGGCTACAGCACGCTGACGCAACGAAATATCCGGTGTAGCCACAGCGCCAGCCCCGCCAGTAGCTCCACTCACAGCATGCGATTCTGCAACAGCAGTGGCTGATGCGGCAGTTTCTCCAATACCAGTTCCAATACCTCCAGCAGTCGCAGCAGTACGTGATACATTCGGATACATCATAACAGTGCCGCTTGGTGCTGCATTTGTGCTCAAATGACGACGCGTCGATGTCGTTGACTGATGATGGTGATGATGTTGATGTTGATGATGCTGATTGCCAGCAGCAGAAGCACCTACAGCACGATAATGATCATTTGACTCTTTGAGCGTATAGAAACCACCGGAGGAGCTGTAATTTGAGTTAAATTCATTCATTATAATTAAAGTGTAACATTTTTTTGATTGTGCGTGGGCAATTTGATAAATCAGTGACAGTCATTGAGCGCAAACACGAAAGGCAAACAGACGGACAGAAATCAGTGGAATGTGGTGCTGATCCGATCAAAGAAAAACATTGTTTCATATACTGCTTGGTCGCTGATGTGCTGCAATGCATTCATATTTTATGCACGTTTATAAAACTACGCAAAAACTAGACAACATTGCGGTTAACCAACGTCAAACACAGTACAACGAAGTTATCCCGGCCTGCTTTCTCTACATCTGTCTGCATTTCATGTCTGCTTTCAATGGCTGCCAAACACAAATGTAATGAAGCAGATAACGTACTTCAGCGACTACATTCAAAAAGTCACAGACTTATCAAATTGCCCTCGTAATTAGTTACATACGACATATTATCACCGCCCGCATCGCCAGCCACGCAACTGGTAACACCGGCAACGCCGCTGCGTCGTGGACGACTTTTACGTCGACGGCGACGTCTACGCTCTGATGAAGCGGTACGTGTTTGTAGTACATGTTGACTGAGTGATTTTTGTGCAATTGCTGTTGCTGAGGATGTTGCAGCAGCATTACCAGAATGTCCACCACCGCCGCCACCGCCGCCGCCGCTGCTTGCTAAACGCCTGCCGGTTGCAGTGCTAGCGCTTGCCGCAATACCGGATACTGCAACAACAATTTGACCATCACCGAAACCACCGGCAGAGCTGACAGTATCGGTGGCAATTGCGTTACCACCACCACCGCCGCCGCCGCCGCTGCTGCTGCCATTATTGCCATTGTTGTTGCTTGTGGCGCCACCGACAGCGACAGCGACACCGCCACCGCTATTTGATTTTGCATTACGTAGACTGTGATTCACTTTACGCCACATGCGCTCCATACTTTAATTAGTATCTATAAGTTATTGCCTATATATATATATATATATATAATATATATATATATGTATATATATATTGTATTTTATAAGGATTATATATATCTTAGAATTTTTCAAAATTTTCGCTATGTCATGGGATTTTCATTTAGCTTCTTACTGGCTTAATGGCTGTGCTTGAAATTTTTCTATTAGTAGGTGGTGAAGTATGTTGTGTATCGTGTCTCTCAAATATTTTTACTAGCTACTTTTTAGTTAACTTATTGTTGTAATAGTTGTAGTTGTTGTGGTTTTTGTTACTATGCGGCAGTGTTTTTGTTGTTGCTGTTGTAAGAGCTTCATTGTGCTGCTCATCATCATCAACATCTTATGAAACACTTTTCAGGAACTATTTATAAATTGGTTACTATTAGTTTTACATTTCATTTGGCGTTTTGTGCATCATACTATTACGATACTTTTGGTATACATATATTTTTGTAAGATACTTCTTGTGTACCGCGGGTTATAGCTCAACTTTTGCATACAGCAGTTTTTCTGTAGGACTTTTGTACAGCTCCGTTGCACAATTATATCTCCTAATGCGTTCTAGTTTGTTTTTGAGCTCCTCAACTTTCCGAAATACCACGTTTCTGATCTGATCTTTTCTTGTTGTTATTTTTGCGCATCTTCGTTCCAGCTCGTTCTTCTTGGTTTTTTCACGCTTATATGTATGTATCTGCGCGGCATCTATACGAGTTTTTCGTACACCGGTTCTTTGCTATCTTCTTCTGTTTTTTGTACTTCTGGAGGATCTTTTAATATTTTGTCGAATTTTGCTTTGATGCTTACTTTGCTGTTTGAAAATCCTTTCTTTTTTAAATTGTTTTTAGTGCTGCTTTAACCGCCAGCTCCACTTTCCGGTACAACAACACGTATTTTTATTCATTTATTTATTGTATTATAAATAGAGTTTTTCCATTTTTTAACTCTCTTTGAATCTGTCTAAATGCTCTTGTGTTACTTTAATAACTACGTACGTTATAACTACACACGTTGCTTCACATCCGCTGCTGGCGGAGACACGACAGTGCAACAATCCCGAAGGCACCGATTTACTTTGCCCGTTGTCACTTATTGACACCTACACTAACATTTTCTGTAGCGCGTCACATACATTGTCTCCTTATCTTCTGTTACTATCTATCTCTGCTGCTGCTGCTGCTGCTGTTCCTTCTTCTATTTCGCATTTTTTATACTCCTGCCATAAAATCGTCATTTGCTATTTGTGGCGTCTGTTTCGGTGTTTCTTCTTTTAGGTTAAGCATTTCTTAAGTTGCTCTTCTTCTTCTTGTTTTTGTTGTTGTTGTTCTTGGTGTAGTTATGCGCATTGTTGCTATTATCCCCTGTTGTTGTTGTTGTTGTTGCTGTTGTTTTTGTTATTGCTCTCTAGTACACTCTTCTGCTACTTCTTCTTCTACGGCAATGATGAATGAATGAAAATTCTATTACTTTTTTTTTCTTTCAACTTTTCACTTCCTGCTTTTATGCTTATTATTCTCACTTATTCACATACGTACACATATGCATATATATATATATATATATATGTGTGTGTGTGTGTGTGTGAAAAGTAGGAAATTTCGCTGTTTTTGCAACTTCCTTTAAACTTTCTTTCTTTTTCTTAATTTTTTCTTTTTATACACAATTACTTTTCATTCACTTAATACGCTTCTTTGTACACTTTACACTTTACATACACTTTCGTTTAATAATTATTACAAAAAAAAAAAAAAAAAAACCAAACAAATGTTATTTCGTGCAATGTTTTTTAAACATTATTTTAGATTTTATTTCTTAATTTTACTTTTGTTGTTTCATATTCCGTATTCCGTGTTATCCTATCCGCTAGGAAATTTCAGAAGACAGTCGCAAAAAGTAAAAGAAGAGAAGTGCTGAAGAAGAGCAAGCAGCAGCACATAAAATGACAGAGACGAAACGACGTTGAAGCAGACGACATTTCGTTTACTGTTGTTTTTGCGTATGTGTTGTTGCTGTTTATGCTATAGCTGTATCTTCTTCTTGCTTTAATACTCTCGCACACACCACGCTCAATTCAACTCAAGCAACACATGCGCAATCCGCAACACAACCGCTCACCACAAAGTTCACTTCCAAACTGCCAAGATAAGAAATGAAATTGAGCGAGCTTTTTGAGAATACGTCAGCTGGTATAAATACACCTTGAGTCATAGCAGCTTTTATGCACGCTTTCACAAAGCTTTTTATACACTACATATGTAGCGAAATTGTGACTATTAGGAGTTTGTTCGAAAGTTTGTGACACCAAGACATAGTATTATGTATGTATGTGGTTAGAATGGTTCAGTTATTGAAAAAAAAAAAATTTGGAAAAACTTATTAATTATTTGCAAATTATTATATAGAAGGGAGGGGTTCTAACAAATGTTCGGTTAGTCAGCTGTTTTAAATTTATATTTTTTTCTCTACTAATCACCAATTCTACATAACTGCATCAATTATATTCGCATTGCTACTGAATGCTAGTTCTTTCAGCACTGTGAGCTGGCGTATTATCGTGATGTAAAAGTAGCGACACAGTGTCTATTTTTTTTTTTTTTTTTTTTGTTGCAGTTTTCGATCGCAGTTCCTTAGCAATAATTTTTTGTGTCAATATTGAATCGCGCCACAGTCTCTTGCTTGGTCGAAGATCTTGGCCTATCTTCACGAGGCTCGTCCTCTACCGAAAGATGTTCACTCTAGAATCTTTTAAGCCATTTTGAAGGGATGATGCAATTGTTTCATAGGCAGTTTGGCATTCTTTGAACATTTTTACTGGCTTCAGTTGACATACAAATCCTTAAGGAATTCTTGCCGATCTTGCATCAGTAATATTACGTTGTCTCGTTTCCATGTCGTTCGAATGAAAAAACTTAATTTCGTAAATCAATTGTAAAATGTCTAATAACCCCCCCTTCCCAAATAAACGAGGTTACAGCTAAAATGTTCTGTCGATGAAACATTTGTTTCATATAGATTTTTGTTCAATTGAACTCGAAAATCGCATTAGAAAAATTAATTGTTAGTTTTCTTAAATCGGTTCAACAGATTGAAAGTTATGAACTGAGCTGGAATATTTCAAAGATAACTGTTTTTTTTTTTTTTTCTTTTTCTTTGGTAGGAGAAGCTGTCGGTGCGAAAAAATTGGCATAGGTGACAGAGTAAATTGTATTTTGCTCTCATGCGTTTTTTTCTCCTCTCAGAGATTGATTTAAGAATTTTCTACTTACTTCAAATCAAAAAGGACTTATTTGACATTCTGAGATTTTTGTACTTGACTTGAGTACATGTTTGTTCTTAGAATTAAATTTTTATTCTTATTTCAAGAATTTTATTTTTAAGTATTTCCACGCTTGATTTACAAATCGATTCCGTTTTGTACTTGATTTAAGACAATTTAGTAAGAATCGTGCTAAAAATTATTAAATACGCCTTCGGACAAATTCTAGAATTTCAAACCAATTTTCTGTGTAAAAACAAAATTTATGGATAGGTTGGAAAGTTCTAATTTTGACAGAAATAGTAATTTTGACAGAAATAAATGCAACTATTTAGCTGTTTTTCAATTTTCACCTCATATATTGTATATACAAAGCTTATAATGTTGTTCAACAACGCAGTTAAATGAAGTTATGAAGCGTTAAGAAATTGTTTTGTCATGTCTAGTGAAAGGGTGGAGAGTTTACACAAACCGAAATACATATTTGGTGTCACGGAGATTTCCTTTTGCCCACTTAGTTGTAGAACTAAGTGCCAGTTTCATAGTGCCGAGTTTACCTGGCGTTGAGTTTAACTGGAGTTAATTAGGCCGAGTTTTTCAATGTTCGCTTAAAACTTAACTGTCTGTTATTCTGCCGGTTAACACATTTTGCTCTGTGTTTGTTGTACGTATTGTAGCTGAGGGTTAAATTTTAATCTGGCATTGATTAACTTAAAATTTGCTCTAAAAGTTTTATACTCCGCTACATATTCATTTTTAAAAAAGCAAATTGCTTTTTGTTCTAAAAAGTGAATAAAAACTTCGGTTATACCCAACTTAAATATTTTTTGTTTGTTTTATGTTGCTTTGGGGTAACGTGCTATGCTGTTTCTATTGCTCTTATTGTTTTTGTTGTTACTTTTGTAAGGACTTGTGGGTGTTTGCTGTTTTGTGGCGCCTGTATGCTGTGTGTACTGTACAACAATATAAAATCTGAGCACAAAAGAGCGCTCTCTACAACAATTTTGTAGCCCTAAAATGCTAAAGTATCTTTTCTATATAAAGTATCTTTTATATAAAGTATCTTTTTTAAATATTAAATTCTAATGAAATGGAAATGAAAATGAAATGGATTTTCTTGGGACTTTTTTATTGTTGCAGCTTTTTTATTTTGAACGCAGCTTTTTTTTTAACCAAAATTTTGGTTAAAAAAAAAGCTGCAACAAGAAAAACGTTAAAAAAGCTCATTTTTTGCTTATATAAAAATTAAGAGCAGAATAAGAGAGGGATATAAAAATGTTATATGGCAATGCTGCACAATTTTTAAAATAATTAGCGCTGTGCGCGCAAACGAGACGCATACATGTGATTATACTGTCTGCGTATGAGTAATATTTGCGTTCTATTAAACCATAAACTAGCCCAACGGTGCGCCCTCTACATAAAATCTTGGCTGTCATGTGCTCGCGTTAATTTAAACAAATCGCTTAATTGCAGTTGAAAAATCTAAAACAACAAAAAATTTTAACTTCGGTAGAACCGCGGTTTTAACACCGTTCACACACGAACAAACGTTTGTCTAAAACTATTGATGTTTCTTCTGGTTTTCCCCATGGGATTCACCTAGGTCCAATATTGTTTAATATTTTTTTATCAATGTTCTTACTTCGGCTATCAATCTAAGCTCATACCCTAATTAGTCCGTTCAAAATAGACATTTCAAAGAACAAAAATTCCGACAGAGCTTAGAGGAGATACCTTGGATACACCATTAGAAATAAAGTGTCAAAACTGCTCATGTGTGTTAAAAAAGTTATTCGGGGTTAAAGGTCAAAATATGTGGTTCTTTCATTTTTTTTTTTTTCGAAAACGGTAAGTTTTATCAGAAAAGTAGCCCAGATAAAAATTATAGCTCTTAAAACTAGCTACAAAAATGGTTCTCATATTAGGTAAGGTTAGGTTCTCAGTTAGGTTAGGTCTAGACTAACATAAAATTGTATGGGAGGTGGGGTCTAAAATGCAACCCTGGGCAGTTATAGGGCTAAGAAGGTGATCGGCAGTAGTTCTAGAAAAAAAAAAATAATATTCACGCCTAATCGGAAAACCCCTAATGAAAAACGACCTAGGGAGCTTTTTTAGCTAATTGTATAAGCTTTTTAGCAAAAAATATTTTGGTTTTTTAGTTCTGAGCGTAATCTAGGCAACATAAAGTCAAAATTTCAAGAATTTTTGACCCTTGTTTTTCTTTGGCAGCCATTTTGGAGTAAAATAAAAAAATTTGCATTTGCATATGTTCAGCAAATTTGAAGGAAATTTTATGAGGATTTAAAAAAAAAATTAAAAAACATAGGGTAATTGGACCTTTTTTATACCAAAATGGCCACCAAAGCAAAAAAAAAGTGTCAAAAATTCTTTCATAAGGCTCCTCGTGCAATATATCACTTAAGTTGAAAACCGATGCCTTTGGGCAAAAAATGAGCAAGATATTATTGTTTTTTTTAGTCTATTCTATGAGTATGTACGCTCATCCTGTATGCTTTGTCGTAGCTGAACTTGTAAGTTATAGTCTATGAAAGATACAAGATTTTTGAAATTTGTCTTACCTTTTAGCTGTTTATAAAATAATTTAATTAAAATACTTAAGTTCAAATCTAAGGGTCGTATATAGCAAAAATGTTTTGTGCAAGTATTGACTTTTAATACAAAAAAAAATTTTTGGCAAAACAAAACGCGCACAACTTCAATTTGATCGCTCAAATTTTTGTTATCGATGCAAGCTTGCAAATTTGTTCTTGCATGCTGTTCAATAGCACGTGTTTGATAGCTGTTATCATGCCAATGGCATTACTTTCATTCTCTTTTATGCTTATTTTCGTAACAATTGAGGTATTTTCTAACAAATTACAAAAAAATATGATCGATTGGATTGGCCCATATGCGAATATACCGTTAACAACGGAAAATAGAAAAATTCAAACAAATGAAAAGAAAAAAAAAAAACTAGAACCGTTTTAAGAGCGGCACGAACACATGAACAAATATAAAAACATTTCAAAAACACATGAACAAACTAAATCGATAACTTTTGTCGATTGTTTGCTGAAAAATGTTTCGATAAACTGTATCGATTTTGTTTACAATTATTTTTTTATTTATTTATTTATTTATTTATTGTTTTTTTTTTATATATATTTACATATATCAATATTAACCTTTTCACACACAAAAAAAAAAATAAAAAATAAATAAATAAATAAAAAAATAAGTTTATCTAAATTGGCCTAAGCGGGATTCGAACCCGGTGCCTTTGCGTTACAATGCAAATTAGTGCAGCGTATTAGCACACTGCGATACGGTTAATTTTCTTCGCTATTCTTTTTTAGCACTCGTTGGTAGACAAATCGTTTATAATAAAGGGTGTTTTTTAATAGACGTGTGGTTTTCCCGAAGAAACAAAACGCATATAATTTAATGTTGTGTCCAAGAATTTAGCTTTATTGTAAAGATAAGGGTTTGCCATTATGTTTTAAAAATGATTTCGGGCAAGTGTGCGCCGCGGCTGGCTCGAATATATTCCAGACGAGAGGCCCAATTTTCGACCACTTTTTGCAGCAATTGGGGCCAAAATGTCAGTAATAGCGCACGCGCTGAATATTCTCTTGCAAGGCGTCAATCGTCTCGGGCTTATCTGCGTAGGCAAGCGACTTCACAAAACCCCACAAAAATTAGTCCAGCGGTGTTAAATCGCACGATCTTGGAGGCCACGCCACAGGCCCACGACGCGAGATAATGCGCTCACCAAAAGTTTCCTTCAGTAAATTGATTGTTTCGTTGGCTGTATGGCATGCAGCGCCGTCTT
Source organism: Leucophenga montana (assembly GCA_035044765.1). NCBI lineage: Eukaryota > Metazoa > Arthropoda > Insecta > Diptera > Drosophilidae > Leucophenga > Leucophenga montana. Next base: position 51,509 of record JAWNNQ010000653.1, read on the forward strand.
GTTGGAACCAAAGGTCGTCCACATCAACATTTTCCAATTCAGGCACGAAAAAGTCATTAATCATGGCTCTATAGCGTTCCCCGTTGACTGTAACATTATGGCCGGCTTTATTTTTGAAGAAATATGGAACAATGATTCCCTCTGCCCATACAGCAGAGCACACCAAACAGTGACTTTTTGAGGATGTAACGGCGTCTCAACAATGGCTTGTGGATTATCATTACTTCAAATGCGATCATTTTGTTTATTAACGTAACCATCCAACAAAAAGTGAGCTTCATCGCTGAACAAAATTTTCTTGTGAAAATCGGGATCGGTGGCCATCTACGTTTGGTAATGAATTTGCACGATTTGCAAACGTTGTTCCGGAGTAAGTCTATTCATTATGAAATGGCAAACCAAACTGAGCATAAATCAAGTGACAGCTGCAAAAAAAAACAGCTGCCGAAAACAGTGTTGCCAGATTGAAAACCACACGTCTGAAAAATACACCCGCTACATACACATACACTCGTACAATTTATGCATAAATTGGGTGTAATAGGCTCAACTATTCCTCATTTTTAATTATGAAGGCGCTGAAATGCAAAAGCTGCCCATCTTAACTACTATGGCTATGAATAGTAGTTAATGAATTGCTTTTTCATTGAATGTCGTTGCAAAGAGAAAAAAAAATTGTTTTTTTTTTCATTTCCATTTTTAAACTATCACCATGCTGCTTCACTACCGTTGGCTGGTAAAGTGGCTAGTCTTTTAGGACTTGTGCGTATCTAGTAAAAGGGGCTGCAACATCGCACCACTCGGTCCCTTTCAATGACATCGCCAAGTTAAATTCGCCAGTCAAATGCGTAGCAGGTGGAGAGACAAGGGACCGCCTCTGTGATTCCTCCGGTAGAACTAGAGCGGTTGAACGTTTTATCTCAACAACTATATTATCCAGACATGCCCGTGCTACCTCAAGAGTAGAAGAGATCAAATATCATTGTCGCCAT
>JAWNNQ010000653.1:57500-169410 GCA_035044765.1 Leucophenga montana
GAATAGAATGAATCGATGAGATAGATGAATCGATCGATGAGTCAATGAATGAGTAGATAGATAGATAGATAGATAGATAGATAGATAGATAGATAGATAGATAGATAGATAGATAGATAGATAGATAGATAGATAGATAGATAGATAGATAGATAGATAGATAGATAGATAGATAGATAGATAGATAGATAGATAGATAGATAGATAGATAGATAGATAGATAGATAGATAGATAGATAGATAGATAGATAGATAGATAGATAGATAGATAGATAGATAGATAGATAGATAGATAGATAGATAGATAGATAGATAGATAGATAGATAGATAGATAGATAGATAGATAGATAGATAGATAGATAGATAGATAGATAGATAGATAGATAGATAGATAGATAGATAGATAGATAGATAGATAGATAGATAGATAGATAGATAGATAGATAGATAGATAGATAGATAGATAGATAGATAGATAGATAGATAGATAGATAGATAGATAGATAGATAGATAGATAGATAGATAGATAGATAGATGAGATAGATAGATAGATAGATAGATAGATAGATAGATAGATAGATAGATAGATAGATAGATAGATAGATAGATCAGATCAGATCAGATCAGATCAGATCAGATCAGATCAGATCGATAATAGAATAGATCGATCGATCGATCGATAGATAGATAGATAGATAGATAGATAGATAGATAGATAGAATCGAGAGAGAGATCGAGACGAGAGAGATGATGAATCGATCGAATGGAATTGAATGGAATGAATGAATGGAATGAATGAATGGAGTCAATCGATCGAGAGATCGAATGGAGCAAGGAGATCGAATGGATCGATCGAGAGAGAGATCGAAGGAATCGAGAGAGAGAATCGAATGAATGAATGGAATGAATGGAATGAATGAATGAGTAGATCGAGTAGATAGATGATGATCGATCGAGCTCAATGAGAGAGAGAGAGAGAGAGAGAGAGAGAGAGAGAGAGAGAGAGAGAGAGAGAGAGAGAGAGAGAGAGAGAGAGAGAGAGAGAGATAGATAGATAGATAGATAGATAGATAGATAGATAGATAGATGAGTAAGTAAATGAATGAATGAGTAGATAGATAGATAGATAGATAGATAGATAGATAGATAGATAGATAGATAGATAGATAGATAGATAGATAGATAGATAGATAGATAGATAGATAGATAGATAGATAGATAGATAGATAGATAGATAGATAGATAGATAGATAGATAGATAGATAGATAGATAGATAGATAGATAGATAGATAGATAGATAGATAGATAGATAGATAGATAGATAGATAGATAGATAGATAGATAGATAGATAGATAGATAGATAGATAGATAGATAGATAGATAGATAGATAGATAGATAGATAGATAGATAGATAGATAGATAGATAGATAGATAGATAGATAGATAGATAGATGATAGATAGATAGATGAGAGAGAGAGAGAATCGATCGATCGATCGATCGATCGATCGATCGATGATGATGATGATGATGATGATGAGTAGATAGAGAGATAGATAGATAGATAGATAGATAGATAGATAGATAGATAGATAGATAGGTAGAGAGAGAGATCGATCGATCGATGGATCGATCGAGCAATCGATCGATCGAATCGATCGATGATCAATGAATGAGTCAATCGATCGAGCAATCGAGCAAGCAAGAGAGCAAGCAAGCAAGCAAGCAAATGATGATGAGTAGAGCAAGCAATCGATCGATCGATCGAGAGAGAGAGAGAGAGAGAGAGAGAGAGAGAGAGAGAGAGAGAGAGAGAGAGAGAGAGAGAGAGAGAGAGAGAGAGAGAGAGAGATCGAGAGATCGAGAGAGAGATCGAGATGAGAGAGAGAGAGAGAGATCGATGAGAGAGAGAAGTAGAGAGATCGAGAGTAGATGATAGATAGATAGATAGATAGATAGATGTAGATAGATAGTAGATAGATAGATAGATAGATAATAGTAGATAGTAGAAGTAGATAGATAGATAGATAGATGTAGATAGATAGATAGATGAGATAGATAGATGATAGTAGATAGATAGATGATAGTAGATAGATAGATAGATAGTAGATAGATGTAGTAGAAGTAGATAGATGATAGATAGATGATAGATAGATAGATAGATGATAGATAGTAGATGTAGATAGATGATAGATAGATAGATAGATGATGATGATAGAGATAATGAGATAGATAGATAGATGATGTAGATGATGATAGATAGATAGATAGATAGATAGATAGATAGATAGATAGATAGATAGATAGATAGATAGATAGATATATATATAATGATGATGATGATGATGATAGATAGATCGATGATGATGATAGATAGATAGATAGATGATCGATAGATTGATGATAGATAGATAGATAGATAGATAGATAGATAGATAGATAGATAGATAGATAGATAGATAGATAGATAGATAGATAGATAGATAGAATAATAGATAGATAGATAGATAATAATAGATAGATAGATAATAGATAATAGATAGATAGATAGATAGATAGATAGATAGATAGATAGATAGATAGATAGATAGATAGATAGATAGATAGATAGATAGATAGATAGATAGATAGATAGATAAATAGATAGATCGTATTTACAATTTTAATTATTATTATATAGGGTGGGGCAATAACTTTTGACATTTGTGAAGTAAACAAACGGAGAATACAAATCGACAGGCCATGAATCGGTTTACTCCTCAAGAACGCGGAATAATTGTTTCCATTTTTTTGCGCAACAATTCGTCGATTTTCATCGAAAATTATCATGAGCGATGAGGCTCATTTCCATCTAGCGGTTACGTGAATAAACAAAATAATCGTTTTTGGGACACCGAAAATCCGTGTATCACCCACGAAGAGCCATTACATCCATTTTTTCTTCCTCAATTGGATGAATTGGGACTGGAGAACATGTGGTTTCAACAGGACGGTGCAACGGCGAACCAAAGTTTTTCATTATAGAAAAAAAAAACAAAATTACAGCAAAAGAACATCGCGGGTGATTACTTTTGTCACACCCTGTACAACTATTAAAGATTTTAGCTTTTGTTTATACTCTTCACGCAGAGTAAGAAAAATATAATTTAGACACAATGTTTGCAACGCCTTAAAGCTTCTCTGGCATTGTGGCGAGGTCTTTCGCGAATTAACCGCCTTGCCAGTGCGTTGGGATGTGCCGCAAGTCGCTCTGCGTATTTTGCAGCTACTTGCTGTAGTACGTATCGCCTACTTTAGGTACTCTTAAGTCTCTTTCGATATCCCTTGTGCGCATAATAAACCAGGGAGCTTTGCAGATTCTCCTAAGGACTTTGCTCTGGGTTATACGAATCTTGTTCCAGTGACTTTTTGCAATGATTCCATATACCTGCAGGGCATATTTCCAAATTGGGCTTAGGACGCATTTGTTGGAAAGCAACAGCTTGTTGTTGACAGATAGGAGCCACGACATTTCTTCAGCTTTGCTGCGGACCGTTTGCTGAACCATGGTTGTGTGTCTAGCAAATGTCAGCTTTTTGTCCAAGACAACACCAAGGTATTTGTATGCAGGCTTTTGCTGGAGTGGTGAGCCCAGCATTGAATTGATATGCCTGGACAAGTGCCTCTTCTGTTGGTAAATGTTACGCTTGCACATTTGCTGCTATGGATGCCTATGTTCCACTTGGAAGCCCATACTGTGAAGTTGTTAATATACTCCTGCAACGCAATTGCCGCAGTGCCGATCAGTGGGCTCCGAGTTAGCACGGCCGTATCGTCAGCGTATGTGGCTAAGAGCACGTCGTCCGTCTCTACTGCAGTTACACTTGCAGGTGTTGGCATATCTGCAGTGTATATTGTATAGAGAGTGGGACCTAGGACACTGCCTTGTGGTACTCCAGCGCATATTGGTCTTCTTGTCGATTTGGTGCCGTCTATAACAACGCAAGAGGATCTTTCGTCCAGAAGGCTGCTAACTATCTGTGTGAGCTGAGGTGTTAGTAAATTATTTAACTTACACCGGAGGCCAGCGTGCCACAGCACCAACATCCAGACAGTCAGATGGACATGGCTAGATCGACTTGTCACGTCGAGCTGATCAAGAATGTATATACTTTATGCGGTCTACGATGCCTCCTTTAATGCGTTACAAACTTTCAGAATTTGTGCCATTATTACAGTTATTGATTATTATTACAGTTATTGATTATTACAGTTATTGATTATTATTACAGTTATTGATTATTATTACAGTTATTGATTATTACAGTTATTGATTATTATTACAGTTATTGATAAGTATTACAGTTATTGATTATTACAGTTATTGATTATTACAGTTATTGATAAGTATTACATGCAAAGCCAATATAGTTTAGATATATAGATAAATTTAAGAATCAACAGGAATTTATAAAAAATTGAGTACATCAAAACCATCTACGTTTTCTACAACGTAACGAAAGAACTCCACCAAATACTCGACAGTTACCGGACTGCCATCCGGTATATCATTTATTATAATGTCAAATTCTCTCTCCAGTACGAAATTCTCATTATCTTCTTGATGGTTTTCGCACAATACTCTCACTTCATGTAATTTTTGTAAAAGAAAATTTACAAGTTCCTCTTCTTCTATTTCGTTTAAATCATCCTGTTCGATTGGTCCAATGTTGACATCGTAACCGCTGAGTTCATTGAAATTGTATAGCGGTACAAGTTTCATTGTGGATTGCGCGCTTTTCTATTGACTTGATTTATTGTCTCGTATATTTTTTTCCAAGGAATACTTTTTCCAATGAGTTGATGCGACAACTTATGTCTATTCTAGTTTTTCTATTCGAATAGAAATTGAAAGGTAAGTTGATTGAAAACTTTTTCGAAATAAGATCAGAGATTACAGTTCATTACTTAGGAAAAATTGTATATTAGATATGCAGAAAATTCGTCAGTTTATATAGAAAAATGCATAATTTCGCTGATATCTCGTTAACTATTAACGATATCGAAATTTTAGCTACGCGAAAATAAAAAGAAAAATTCGAGAAATTTACTGAAAACAAGAAAAAACCGAGCATTCACACGAAGTATAGCAGCTATTGTGAACTATAGCGGTGACTGATGGCTTTCTATGGGACTAACGCTAAAATTGGGCGAGACACGCCCATTAATGTATGGCATATATGGGTAACGTCTGTCTATAAAAAAACGACCATGTTAAATTTTAAATTGATATTCACACATAAGTGAGCAGTAAATTTGTATGGAAAATACACCAAAAACAAAAATGGGTGAGTAGTATGTGAAGTGAAGCGGCTGTCCATAATAAGTCACCATAACGCATTTTAAGCTGAAATTGACTTACATAAATAAGTTTTTATAGTACAAAAACGTATAAGTATGCGGTACATTTGTTTGGGACCAAAGGAAGCTCAAATACCGGCTTTCAGTCAGATATGTATATAAAAATAGAAAATGCGCAACAACTAGATCGACTAGTCTCGTCGAGCTGATCAAGAATATATATACCTATACTTCATGGGATCTAATGCGTTAAACACTGATCATACCGATTCACACTGAGTGAATGGTGTCAAAAAGATTAGGTTAAAGTTTTTATATGTGGCATCGTTTCCGAGGTTTTCGCTTCAAATAAAATGAGAATTAAAGGGGTTGAAATCTACGTTCATATAGTGTCAAGACGATTGTTCAGTTATAACTTTGAATATACTTATAAGTAAACAAAGTAAAAAGATTTATATAAACTATATTTTCACAACTAGTACAACTACATATTTACAAGCTTATTCGAAATGTTTCGTTTAATTAGGTTCGGATATTTGGTATTATTTTAGTGAAAGGATAGTACTGAGCGATTAGTTTCTATGGAGCCTACCTGTAAAAGTGGGCAGGATTCGCCCGTTTAATAACTATGTGAAGCTTCGGTCTATAAGAAGTCACCGTATTGAATTTAAAGTTGATATCGACTGTAATAAAAAAGTTGTTAATGCCAAATCCGGAATGTGAGGGGTGGGCTAGAATGAGAGTTACCCTTTATAAAATGACATATATGTGAAACTACCGTCCAATAGAAGTTACCATATCGAATTTTAAGTTGATATTGACTGATTTGAAAGTTTGTATGGGCGCTATCCCTAAAAATGGGCGTGACATGGTCATTGTGACATACTATGTTCAGTCTGGGAACATAGAAAGTCTCCATAGATCGATATTTTAGATAGATTTTAGATCGATAACTTAACTTAAAACTGTGGGATTAGTTTCGATTCACACAGACGGGGTGCTAGTACGATTCGTCTTACTGAGCTGATCAAGAATATACAATATATACTTTATAGGTTCTCCGATGGTTCACTTTCAGACAAACTGACAATACACTTTTTGCACTATATTTGTAAATTTGGTATACAAATAAATATGATAAACTGATTAATATTGTAACACAGTAAATTTAACCGAAAAAAAAAATTGCATCGTAAAATTAACCAAGTAAATGAAACTTTATTAGAATGAAGTCTTGAAGACGGTCCGCGACAAACTCTCTTACAAACAACAGAAAGACAATATGCCGTTAGACCCGTTTAACTAACCAAAATCTAGATCTTGACAAATAACGCCAAAAGCTACAACAGCACTAAACTCGCCGGTGTACAACGAGCTGACTGTGCAAAAGCCATCAGCAGCACATTTAGACCCTGCTCAGGCACCACTCTAAATTGCATCATCAAAATGCAAAGTGTTTCTTTTAGTCTCCAAGAAGCCGGCACCTTAGCAAACAAAACTTAGATGACAAAATCGCAGACAATACCAACACTGAATTTATTTTCGAGAAAAAATGTTTCCTCAGGATCCTCAGGATGTTTCCAATGATCGAAACATCTACATATACGAAGTGTCGCTGTTCTGCAGAGACTATGTTAAAATACAATAAATGAAAAAGTCCTCCACAACGCTAGGGTGTTAATATTTTCCTATAATCAGGCAGATATTCAGAACCATTGGCTCAGTTAGTCATAAATCGAAGTTGGGTGCGAAATGTAAACAAATGCTTAGGTCTTATGGTATGAGTTCCTGGCCACACTGTAACATTACGGGAAACGAGTATACCGACTTACAATGGTATATTATGTGTCATTTCTCCAGAGAGCAAATGTCTAAAAGCTCATCAGCAACAAACCACTCAGAAGCAGTCCATCCCATCCCATGAGCTATAGCAGACTAGTGACAAAAGAACTTTTGACTAAGCTAAGTCAAGAATTAACATCTATAAACTCATCGCTACTCTAAAGTACCAAAGGTCTATTCTACAATGCTCACTATTGTAGTTACCAGAACATATGGGAGCAGGAGACACCCGAACACCAACTCTGCCACTGTTCAGTTCGAAAGCAGTTTATGGTGTTCTTGGTTGACTTAAAAAAAGTGCACTCGTATATAAAGATATTAATATCTTGAGTTGACATATATACAAAAGAAGACTTTATTCTATAAAACATTTGTAGCAAATTATTTGAAGCAACTATAAATCTTCTCATTGGCTTCACCATGTCGTCAACAACTTAAAACTGTGACACTAATTAACAAAAAAAAAAAAAAAAATGCCACAAATCGTAAAATTCACAACAAATGAAGTTGTTTTTTTTTTTTTTCAATTTATGCATTCCAAGAAAGCTAAAGTCCACCGACAACATTCTGCGTTCTGACAAGTGATGAAAACAAAATCAGAAAACCTACACTTCAGAAGGAGCGGAACTGATTGGCAAGTTCGCGCTTCACTGCAACTTTGGTTGGGCCTCAAAGAGTTCCTCGAATTTTAATTACCGTGCAATCTTAACTTCAAAGCAAGAATAATGGCTTATTCAGTTTCTAGTTTCGAAAGTCGCTGTGCATTTTACGATGCATTTTAAATAAACAAAAAAAAAAGTTACTCTGGAAAATTTCTATTGTAAACTCTTATTTTAAGTAAGTACATATTTAAATTTTTAACTTGTTTTCTTTAGTTATCAGAATTAAAGTTTCAACAATTTTACTGGCATGACTTAAAATAGTTGAAAATGTGTGTTGGGACTCTCTTTCTAATAAGTAAATCGTCAGCTAAAGGCAAATAGGTATTATTATTATTTTTAGTTAGATGCATAAGTTTCAGAAACCGATTTGAAAGTCTGATCCAATTGCTCCAGATTCGGCAAACAGATTTTGAAATGCGGCTCTTGAGGTTGCTCCATTGGTGAATATTTTATTTTGATAAGTTTATTGTTTTGTTTCTGCTTGGGCTTATATTCAATAATGCGTGTTCCCGAAGTGACCGATAAACACTGGATTCAAGCTCATCATATTTTTAAGACGGGAACGCATTCATTCGAATTGCTTTGCAAACTAGCGACGCTGTTGCTCCATATCTTAAAATAAGTAAATAATTATCTTGAGCTCATTTTATTTTATGCATAAAACTCACCTCTATAGATTTTTTTATTTCAATAGTACTTCAAAACCTTTTTTGTCACACAGAATGCAAAAGACGTATGAAGGCTTCATTCGATATAAACAAGACCGGACCGGACCGGACCGTCTGTCCGTTCGTCCAACCGTCGGTTTGAACGAACAGATCTCGGCGACTATAAGAGATTGAGGCTTCACATGGAGTCTAACCACGTTTTCCTCTTCACAGACAACCAGTACCAATTCCACTTTACAGGGTAGCTTCCGTACAAACCTGGCCACCATTTTTAAGTTTTTGCATAAAAATGTTTTTGGTTTCGTTGTTAACTACGCTAGAAAAGTCAAAATTTAGTGTATCTTACGTGAATCTCAATGACACACACAAACTTTTGTATATCGCATAGGTCCAGATCGATCTTCAAGATGACAGAATAAAGAACTTTCCGTCGTAGGCCGGCCGTGGTATTTATCAAAATCGACGAATTACGCATTTAACTATTTATTTGAAGACAATCGGATCAAAAAAATTGTTCCTCATATACCATTCCATCTCCGTTTCACTCTTTTAGGGTGAAATTTTATTATATCGTTGAATCGCGTACTGAATTATTTGCTGTGTAAAGTATACAAATCGAATTTAAGAATGATCTTTTATTCAAAAAAAAAAAATTCAAATTGGATGAAAAATAAAATAGAAGAAATATGCTTTTCCCATTTTTATATGAAGTGTTTTTCCAATTCTTGACATACGGGATGACATATGATGGAATAGATTCCGTTCTATTTTTATACCATCTACACATAGTGTGAAATGGTATTAGCAATTTTTGCCTAAAAAAAGTTTGTAACGTATTAAAGGAGGCATCGTAGACCCCATAAAGTATATTCCTGATCAGCTCGATTAGACGATTTAGCCATGTCCGTCCGTCTGTATGTTGCCCATTTTTTGTGGACCAATTTTTATGCTATCCAGTTGAAAATTGGCTCATATGCCACTTTGAATTATTGCAGTTTAGTTGAGTATCAAGATTGATCCGCCACGCTCAATTTTTGGAGTAGCCCACTTTGACTTTTAGTATGAGAAACTTCTTTATTGAAGTCAATATTATGTTAAAGTGCGATATGCTGCCTTTTTATGGACAGCAGCTTACGAAAGCAAACTTTTTTTATGCAGATTTTTTATACAGCTACAATAGTACCCATTAAGAGGCATAATGCAAATCTAGGTTTCACACCATGGGCTGCGGAAATTCAACTTCGGGATTGATGTGAGAGCATAGATGTGATGACATAGAAAAAAAAAAACATGGACATGCAATTGATTAAATAATGCATTGTTTGGCACAAAAGCAGAATACGGCCATCAAATAGACTTGAGAACCTACAATTATCAGCTATTAACCAAAATGGAATATACACCAATATTGTGTATGAGCCAGAATATTATTTTCTACTTTTTAAAAGAACAAAATAAGAATAAACAAAACTAAAAAAACAAATAACAAAAAAAATGCAGCATAAACTTAGCGCGAATTGTAAGTGTTTTCATTAATTCTGAATCGTAATTCGCTAACTGTGTGAAGTGAAACAAATGAGAACGTCACACTCGCAGCCACGTGCTGTATGTGTGTGTGTGTATGTACATATGTATGTGTATGTGCATTTTTTTTTATTTTTTTGTTTTTATAATAATTATGTTTACTGTGCGCTGTTATTCATACATACATATATATGTAATATTGAAATTAATTTGAAAATTAAGAATTTGTACCCAAATAATTCTTACATTAAGAAAATAAGTAAAATTTTAGGAAAATGCGCACACATGAACTGTTACATCGAACTGAACTGCGCTACCAAACATGTTCGATTTGATCTGCAAGCAACAACAAAAACATACAAAACTGAAACGGTTTACAACAACAACTGTTGCATCGTTGCAGTCCAATCGAACTTGTCTAATATCGAACGTGTTTGATTGTTAATAACGGCTTTTTTTCGAATTCAAACCGTTTTAAATTTGTGCAAAGCGGAAAAGCTAAAAACGAAGCAGAAAAGGTTTTTGTTTTTCGCTAAATGCTTGCGTTTCTATTCACCTGCGAAGCTTGACGGACGTGTGGCGGATGTACAAAAAAAAAGAAGAAAAAATAACAACACTGAAAACAACTCTTTGCAAATAACGTAAAATTTGATTTAAACATTTTTAATGTGTTTGTTTTTTTTTTGTTTGCTTGGTGTTCGTTCGTTTATAAACTTCGCGCATTGTTCTTTTTTTTTTTTTTTGTTAATTGTGTTTTTCCTGTTTTTGTTTTTATAAATTTTAACTTTTTGTGTGTTTGTGTGTGTGTGTGTGTGCCGTACTTTTGGCTTGGCTTCCTCGTTTATTTTTTTTAATGTGCGTGTGTGTGAAAGAATGCCGCAAAAAAAAATAAAAATGAACAAGAAAATTGCTTTGATTCCTTTTTGTTTTTTTTTGCCGCTTTAAACAAAAACAACATTTTTATGCATTCAAATGCAGCAACAAACAACAAAAACAATAAAAGCAAAGCTATAACAGTAAATGAAACAGAAGCGCATCTTAAGAAGAGAGCTCAAAAATTGAGAATTTTTTTTTTGAATTTGATTTTGATTGTATTTGCATTTTATTTGCCAATAATTCTTTTACTTTTATTTTTTTTTGTTTTTGTTTTTTCTTTTGCGTTTGTTTGTTTTGTATTTTTTTGCATAGCGATCTTTTGTGCAGGCAGTGAAAGTGTTTTTTTTTAGTTTGAATTTTTATTTTAGTTTTTTCTTTGTTTTTTTTGTTGCTGATCCTGTGTTACTTTTCTTATTTTATTTTATTATTTAGTGACGACTTTCTTTTTGATTTGCCAGCAGCACCAAAAATAAAAGATAAAAAACAAAACAAACGCTTTGAAAACGTTTAAAAGAAAATATTTAAAAAAAACAACAACAACAACAATAATGCGACACAACGCTAACGAGGTGAGTCTTCTAAATGGTTGCCATTTTTAAGCCGGCTTTTTGTATTTTTTGTTTGTTTTTTTTTGTTTTTTGTCATTTTTAAATCAAATTTTTAATATTTAATAATAATTTATTGAAAATAAACTGTGTTACCCGCAGTTTTAATAATAAACGATGTATTGACGACTACGAAATACCCTGCGGCCTTGCTAATGTTAGGCTATGCAGACTTTCAAAATTTTCACCTCAAACTAATTTTTTAAAATTTATTTTAAACGCCGAGACGCGTTCCCAACGAGCTTAAAATTAGGAAATCGACGAGTTAATGAAATAGTTGGCTTGTTTGCTTGAATCATTTAGAAAATCTAAATTTTGTTCATACAGGATTTTAGTACACAAAAAAGCTCGAAATTTCAATTGACTACTGTGGCCAAACGGCTTAATAATATTTGAAAGTGTCTTTCGAATACCTTTGTGATATTGGGCTAATTTTGATATATTATACTGGTAGACCCCATTAAGTATGTGCATATATATATATATATATATATATATATATATATATATATATATATATATATATATATATATATATATATATATATATATATATATATATAATATATATATATATATATATATATATATATATATATATATATATATATATATATATATATATATATATATATATATATATATATATATTCTTGATCAGCATCGTAAGACCTGTCCGTCTGCTTCAACGGAAATATCTCAGCGACTATAAGAGATAGAGACGTCAAGTTTGGACGATATTTAGACGACTCTCATTTTCAATCTTCAGATAAAGTGTATGAAAAACAACATTTTGAGAAATAGCTCCTATACACTATATTAGCACTTTAATACATCTTCTATATTAAAGAACGTAATTACATATTTCCGGCAGCCTACGGATTGCATACGCATCGGAAGTACGACTCGTCTTTAGGAGCAAACCAAGAATCAATCAAATTTCAGCTGTCCTCATAATTACTAAAGTGCACTACAGCCAGACCAACATCATTCGATTGAAGCAAGTGTTAATCGTAAGAAGACATATCTGGTGAATACAACGGTTGGCATAGTACTTTTTATTTGAGCGTTTCCAATTTGATTTTAAATGGTTTTGCTTGCAGCATGGGACATACATTGGAATTGACGTGCTGAAAAATCTGCACTCGAATTGCGACTGCTGTTTTTTCATGAATTTTCATGTTTTTTCGGCTCAAACGCATCAATTGTTATTGGTAGCTATACCCCATATATAAGATTCATCCAGCTGATCACACAAAATACAGAGCGTAAGCTTGAATTTATGTACTATTATTGGCTTCGCTGTTAATATTGATGGTTTGCCGGGTTTAAGACATGGCTTTTTTATGACTGGGATGGTCCTAGCGGTTGCACTTTTCATTGTTAGTCACAATTCGTGGCAAAAATTCCTTTCTTTGCTTCATGTTAAATTATTGAAGTAGAGCTCTTCGTAAAAACACTACATATATCCGGCACAAAGTTAGATATATACAATGAAGTAAAAAGTATTGTTACTCGTAAATACGCTTCAACTAAATTACATATACTATAAATGACGCTCACTCACAGTTGATTTTCGGCGGAATACTAGTCACGTTAACTCTTACGAAACGCTGCGAATTAATTTAAACATCCAATAGTTCCTGAGATCGGTTGTCTCTTACATTCAGACGGACATGACTAAATCGATTCAGTTTTCGATGAGAACAAGAATATTTTTCAAATATGTATACTTTATTGAGTCTGTCACGTCGTCTTCAGCTTGTTACATAAATTTGCACAAATCTCTTCATACACAAAAAGTATAATAAATAAAATTTTTAGTGTCGTACTAAATACAATGGACTCTTGGAAATCTTAAGTAATTTCTTCTTGAGTTACTTAAGATTTACCAATTTGTAAGATTTTTGGATGGTTTTTAGAATCATTTTATTACATTTCATGCTATGCATAGACGTTGTTTTTATTGATTCTTTTAATTAATAATTCGTCATGGTTAGTTTCGTTTGTTTTGGTGTTTTCAAAATTTTTTTCTTTCCAAAATCCGATCGCGAAGATTCGATACAAGATTTGCATTTAAATTTTTACTACTACTACTTAATGAATTTCTCACTAATTGTATCGGCATATGAAACAGAATCGGATCTTCATCACTAGCCAACAATCAACAACAGTTTCGTCAAACACATCATAATTTGATAGTTTTGGTTGGGTTTGGTTGAGGTATACATTGAATTATGTATAGCTGTCATATTTTGTAGAAGCATAATCGTCTCATGCTACAAAGATAGACGGATATAGTGATCTACTAAGATATAGTGGTGTTCTTCAATGGGGAGCTCTACTTCAATACTTTAACATGAGAAATTACCAATGACCAAATGATTCAAAAAATTAATAGTTAAATGCATATAAAGGGTATAGAAAATATAGATTACATATCTAAATAAATCTTAATGCATTTTAGAAAAATATCGGGTGCATACTAAGATATAGTGGTGTTCTTCAATGGGGAGCTCTACTTCGGAGTCAATCTTATAAACCGTGTACTGAGCACACTTCTTTTGCCTTCTTGAATTTTTCATAAGAATGGTAATATTTTCTTCAAGTAGCATTTTGTTATAAGTTCGGAAACGTTCATATTTGGCCTTTCTCAAATTTAAATTCATATTTATGGAAAGTACGCCAAGATTTAATGCTTTTTGGATGATGTTACTTTATCTATAACTGGTAATTCTGTTATTTTGTCATCCATCAGCATCAAAAGGCGAGTCCGTCCGTCTATTTTGGAGACTATAAAAGATAGAGACTTCATGTTTGGTTATTTAGACTCTTTAATTTCTTATGCAGATAAAGTGTATTAAGTGAACGTGTGTACGGTAGCTTTCGTACAAACCTGCTCATCATTTAAGCATATTTAGGTAGGGTATTTCGTATTTAGGTATATTAGCTTGTGTTTAAATCGTCTATAACCTTATTCTGGCTAATATACATCTTACATATGCGTATGCACGTATTTAGCGCAACGTCGTGGTAGAAGCGCGGCGTTATCGAAGAGTAATACAAATTTTTTTTTTAATTTTCTACTCTTTGTTAGTGGAAAACTTAAAAAATTCGAGAGATTAGTATTTCGTACGATAATTAAATCAAGTGCAACGTAATGGCAACTAAATGCCTGGAAGTTATCAAACCGTTCTGCAGTAAACCGGAGCGCAAGTTCCAATTTCGCGAGAAGGTGCTATGGACCGCTATAACGCTTTTCATCTTCTTTGTTTGCTGCCAAATTGTGCTTTTCGGCATTATGAGCTCCGACTCTGCTGGTCTTATTGTGCTGCTGCTTTTTATCGTCAGAATTTGCCAAATCTGATGAATCTTTTGGCTACCGTGCTCGTTTTTGCAGTCGTCACATACTTCCAAGGTTTTCGCGTGGATCTACCCATAAAGAGCGCTAGTTATTGCGGCCAGTACAGCCGCATCCCCATCAAACTCTTCTATACTTCGAATATTCCCATTATTTTGCAGTCGGCACTTGTCTCTAACTTGTATGTTATCTCGCAAATGTTGGCAAATGTTGGTAAAACTCCAGGGCAACTTTTTCATCAATCTGCTCGGTGTCTGGGCTGATGTTGGTGGTGGAGGGCCAGCACGCTCTTACCCAAATGGCGGGTTATGCTACTACCTCTTACCGCCTGAGAGTGTGGGTCACACTCACGCCGTACTGTACATTGTATTCATGTTGGGCTCGTGCGCATTCTTCTCAAAGACCTGGATCGATGTTTCCGGAAGTTCAGCCAAGGACGTTGCTAAACAACTGTCGTGGGCATCGGGAGAACTGAATGATTCACGAACTGAATCGTTATATTCCTACCGCTGCCGCTTTTGGTGGTGGCCTTTATCTGTTATGGCTGATTTCTTGGACGCTATCGGCTCTAGCACCGGCATACTGCTCGCTGTTACAATTATCTATCAAGACTTCGAGACTTTTGTTAAATATCAATCTGAAATAAGAGGCATGGGCACACTGCTGTTCTAAGTTGTGTTTTGCCAAAGCAATTTAAATTAAAATAATTTAAAATCACTACAATTAGACACAAAAATGCCTTCATCTCTTTCATTCTGTTTGGTTATTACTCTAAAAGAAGAGACGACGAAAATGCATATACGAGTATGGTGCAAATTGTTTTTGCTGTCTACTAGACAATTTTTGGTTTTATCACTTTCCTACTCCAAATCCATAAAATTTTAATATACTATAATTCTTTTTTATAAATATTGTCGAGAAAATCAACTATAAGCAAGAGACTTAGCATTTATATTATTGCAGTTATTATATTACAACCGAAAAAGTAATTAGAAAACAAGAAACTTTTAAGGAAAACAATATTTTGTTTATTATCGATTTAACTCCGAAGAGTTCGTGTTCGTAAATTAGAGACGTCTTTCCTTTTTTCTGCTATATTAATTTTGTCTCTGTTTATCTTATTAAATTGTTTGAACTATAAATTTTACATGCGAATTGGTATAAATTTGTATTGGCAACATGGCCAAACTCCGTTTGCCAAATATTTGTTGGTCACACATGTGGCAAACTTTTTTTTAGCAGCTTTTAACCAAACGATTTGCGCGTCTAAACTTAGCTTAAGTAGTACTTCAACCACTTGTTGTTAATGTCTCTGGTGAAATGTACACCAACCCGGCAACTGCCATGCAGTTAGTAGCACGGCAGATCTATATACTCTCTGATGTTTTGGTGGTTGTGTTAATGACAACAAATAGTGAGGGCAACAGCAACAGCAACGGAAACATAACGTTCCGCTTAATGATTTCACATTATGTATTTGACGCTGAAGAGTAGAATATAGTAGAAAATTCCTAAATATGTATGTATAATATCTAGGTACATAAAAAATGTACAAAAAAATAAAAGAACAAATATACCGCCAAAAAAATAAAATAAAAAAAAAAACAAATACTAAATTTTTAATTAAAACTGGTACTCCATTTCAATACACACCTAAATACAATATTTAGACGCAAAAAATAGCAAGTAGGTAATAATGCAAATATTTTATTTTCATAAACATGAATGATTGAATTGAGTATATTTTACACAGCTGTTTTCAATAATGACACACAGTACTAAAGCTGAATAAACCAAAATAATAACTACCTATTTTTTTGTTTTTTAAAACTTGAATAATTTTTCGAGTTTTGTTTTGAGGGATTAGTTAAAATTGCATCAGGGTAATAACTAAAATGAATGAAACTTTTTGAATTACAACAAATTAGTTATTAAAATTTTGCCTAAAGCTAGAGGGTGAGAATGCAAGTATCATTTCTTTCAAGTGCAACATTAAAACTTAAACTTCTCGGTTGCAAAAGAGAGGGAGAGAGTGTGTACTTCTATCATAATGCATTACACACATCAGCATGATCACACAATAGTACACTCACACAACTGCAATCGCTTCAACTGAAGCTTGTGATACCATTGACTTGAAATTTCAAATCGTATAGCGGCTATACAGAGGACGGTTTCTGTTGGGCCACCTCTTAAATTTGGAAGAAAACGCCTATGAATATATATATATATATATATATATATATATATATATATATATATATATATATATATATATATATATATATATATATATATATATATATATATCAGACATCTGTCCATAAACAAAAACCACCCACCCTGCCACATTTCAAGTTGATATTGACTAGTATTATTATAGGCTAGTGCGACTCACTGCGACCATAACAGGTCTATTTTTCGCTTAATATAGTTTAAAACGTACGACACCTCATCTAGCCCCAAAGAAAAAAGCAAAAAAAAAAAAAATACTTTCGATTCTGTGTTTGCACATTGCTCTCTGACAGCTGGTACTTTCCCAGATACTTATACCTTGCAGTAAACAGACTGGCCAATGGCCGATGTTCCAACTTATTTTCTGGCAAAGCCTCGCTTTCTAGACAACATCTACATGTGCTCTCACTTTTAGCAGCTGTGTTCTTTGGTTGTTTTTTGTAGCATGCAATTTTAAGTTAAAAATCTTGATATAATTTTCAATGTATTATTGCGCAAACCGTTCCTTTTTTTTTTGTTGCTATTACAACCTAACAGCTTTTTTTTTTTTACAACGTTTCTAACTATTACAGATTTTCTAGAATTCATTCCTGGCTTTACATATTTCTCTAGAATGCTGAGTATATCTGTTCCCAAACCGAAAAAGTGTGCCGGGTTCAAATAAGTGGACTGTTATCTGCACGAGACCGGGTAACCAATATAACGTTACTCGATTAAATCTTCCTAGATTGTTAGGTTGTTCTAGGCATTCCAATAATAGCTTAGTACTGCTTTCAGTGCAATTGAGTACAGTGATCTGATGGGCGCCTGATTATCAGAGAATATTGCAATAGTTTGATTTCTATACACACTGCTTATGTTGAAGTGTGTACATCTTTCTGTGGCATAGATTTCTGCCTGAAAGAATTTCCCTAACGTTTCAAAGTAGCTTATGCGAGATCTGAAGACCCCAACACCAGCTACCTCATCTGCAGACCAATTTATTGTCGCCGGTTTAATATTATGCAATAGTTGGGCACTATGTGCCTACGTTTGTTCTTCTTGCTAAGTTCTATGTTAAACCGTTTGATGAAGTTTTGCTTCAAGCCGCCGGGCTTTTGTCGTTTGGGTATGAGCAGTAGTGAGTGTGTGGTTACCAATATGTTTCATTTTCTATTGTTCATATTTTTACTGTTGTTGGAATACAAACTACCACCTACTCGAATAGGTTTGAATGCGTTGAATTTGTACTTTCTTGTGAATGGAACAATGTTGGTTTTCGCTGGTTTAATGCTTTGGTACACCTAATGTGATCACATAGTGTTGAAATTTACACCTGTAGACTAGCACTATCTGAAAAGCCATGATATGCAAAGTCATTGTGTATGAGCGTATTCAGTAGTTTGTCAACGACCGGCTCCAGAGGAGTGGAGATAGTACACCTCCTGTGGACAAAACTTTGCTGTTTTGACGGTGTTGCTTTTGTTGCATACAATCTTACGCGAAACCAATATATGTACCAGACATCTTACAAATTCGGAGTGGTTTCCTTTATTGCAAAATGCTCTTGCAACATCCTAATGGATGCGATGTGTTGTCACAATCATCCTTTATATCTATAATAGCGCTTATGGCATTTAAGCCAACTTGAGTAGTAGAAGTTGTAGAAACGCACAATGCAGTTTCAGTAGAAGAAGTGCTGTTTCAACCAAGTATTTGACTCTGCGCGATGTACTTCTGCTTTTGACCATGAATGAGGTAACATTTTTTGGTCTGAAGGAGCTAAGATGAAAAAGATCTTTCACACTATGTGTGAATGAAATATAGACACAGAGAAAGAACAGTAAGAAGTATTATTGTGTATATAATTTTACATTGAACATTTGTATGGAGACATTTTCCAAAGTTATGTACCAAACCAATCCGGAAATTCAATGCGCAGAAGTGAACTTATGTATTTCAACACACCGTGGTGAAAGTTTTTGCAAACATGATGAAAATATGTAAACATGTAAATCGACTCAACTTTTAAGAATTTGTTTACTTTCTGAGTTCTGACAGGCCTTATTAGCTAATTTGATAATAACTGTCACATTATTAATGCTTCACATTAACTTATAAGTATTTATAGTTTACCTACCGCATTTCCAATAAGCAAAAACAAAGAAGCAGAAACAAAGTGCCAACAGTTAGTTGTCTGATGTAATTTTTTAATGTATAATAAAACTAAAAATGGATAAAAAACGCACATGAATTCAAAGACTTAGCGCAGATGAGCTGAGTTTAGTACGGCTTTTCTCCGCGCGCTCAGAACTGTTGAAAGAAATTCGTTATTATTATTTTTTTTTTTTTTGTTTTTGTTTGTTTTTATACTCCACTGAAGAGTTTCTTCGGGTCTTCCCGCATTATATACCAAATCATTATTACAACAGTAAACATTAACACAGCCGGCATTATTTATTTTGTGGCGCGAGCGGAAAAAAAGATACAAAAGATATAAGAAAAAAACAAAAAAAAAAAACAAACCAATAAGAAAGAAAGAAAAAAAAGATACATCCAAAGAACTAACGAACAAACTTGTTTGCGAACTTCAACTTCAACGTAAAACATTCGATTCAACATACAGCTGCCACTTTTTTTTTTCTTATATTTATCTCCTAACCAAGAAGTACAATCTTGTGGAGAGTTCTTCTGCAAAAGTTCTTTCGTGGAGCTATCAAGCGTTACAATAATACAGGGTGTATGTGAAAAGTTCCAGAAGTTTTTGTTCCGAATTCGAGTGAACGCTTTAGTTTAGTTGGTTTATAAATTTTCATATGTGTCATATCAAGTTTGAAGTTTATTAAAAAAATGTTGTCAAAATTTCGTTGAAACTTTTAAAACTGACCATGAATGACACTGACAATGCCACCACATTGATTGTTTGTCTTTCTTTTTTGTTTCTGGCTGGCTGCCTGTCTGTCTGTCTGGCTGTCTGTCTGTCAGTCAGATGGTCTGTCAGTCTGCCTGTGATGGTTTGTGAATGTTGCTCTTGTCTATGTTGGTTGACTCTATAAAGTTGGTGTTATTATTACATGTACAATACATAGTATTACTATTTCTTTGTATAGGAATTTTTTAGTGAAATTTTCTTCTTTCTTCTACTACTACAACTGCTGATATTTGCTTTCTTTTAAAATGTATTTCTTACAATGTTGTAAAGCACTAAGCTGCATTTAGTTAGAGCTGTTTGAAGCTTCACTCTTTTGGTTCTAGATACAATTCTAACTGCTGACAATAATTGCTGCTAAAAGAATAGGCTTCGTAAGCGCGAAAAAAGATATTCATAGCATGCAAACAATACAAAATATATAAAAGCTTTAGTTTAGTTGTCTTGGTCTTACTAAATATATAATTTAGATATTTGTTCATTTTTAAATTTACAAATATTTTCTTAATAGCGAATTGGCTTGCAGGTTGCCACCTCGTAGCTATTTTTGATCATAACTCGTCTTTATATGTTGTAAAGAGGAAGTAAAAATCGAGTATGCTGAGCTAGAAGTCTTTTGAATTCACAAGAAATAGAAATCATACAGAACGTTTTCAAAAGTATCTAAAATCGAGCACTTGAAATGTTAGCTTGCAGGTTGTCAACTCTTGAAAAATTGCTAAAAATGCAGTAACTGTGACCATTTTATGGCATCATTCCAAATCCTCAACGAAATCACAATTCGTACAAGTGTAAACAGTTAATAAAGATTTAAAGCGATACGCGATATCAAATCTTCATAGCATCATCTGGCTAATCTGTCAATTAGTTCAATTAGGGAAAGATAAAAACGCAAACTTCACCATTCCATCGCATGCTACCTTTTATTTTTCAATATTTCATACCCAACAAAATTGTCGAAAACTTTGTATTCTATTCACAACGTTCAAAAAGTTGTATTTCGTGCCAAAAACTCGTATATGAAGTATTTGAAGTAATGCTTTTGGCTGAAATCATTCAGTGTCATAAATATGACATGGTTCACTAAAAGAACGCAAAACCATTCTACTCTTATAGATAGATAATTTAGCACACTTTAGAGTAAGAATTCATAGCGTTCTGTCTAAAATCGGTGAGCATACCAAATTTCGGAAGTTTCACCAAAACGACAAAACATCAAGAAACTTATAAGTGTGTATGTGTGTGTGTATATACAGCTTATAACGGGTGCTTCATTTAGAGTTTTGTTTTCATTTGCTTTTATTCATAGATGCTGACTGGTGTCATACTGTCATCTTATTTTTATTCAGTATTCTTTAACAATTCATCATGGAAAGACTCACACCGCAACAACGTCTCCAAATTATTCAGCTGTATTACGAAAATCAGCGTTCTGTAAAAAAAAAAAATGTTTTATGTGCACTTCCGACATATGGTGTGCAATATCGACCTTCCGAGCTCACTTTTGCCAATTCCACCCCCAAATTTGAGTCTCAGCAGTGTACGCTATTGAATGATACGCGACTGAATATTATCTCGTATGACATTGCCGAGTGTTCCAAATGTGCCACGGGTCACCAACAAACATAAATTTTGAACATTTAACAACAGTGTTGCCTATGTAGATAGCTTATTGGGAACACCCTTCTAAAATACTGTCTAAAATAACTTTTATCACAAATGCGGCTATGGTCACCAATTTGTGTTAAGCAAATTGTCATTTCAAGCGTCAACTTGCAAATAAACGTGTCTGATTGGAAACTGAGTTTCAATTTCCAATTTGACTCTCACACGAAATGAAAGAAAATGAAACCATAAACCACACGCTTACAACTCATTTAACACGTCTAACAACTTTTGAATTTCCGGTTAAAATCAAAAAAGAAAAAAGAATTGTAAACCGAATTTATCAAAATTTCATTTTCATGCTAATGGGCAAGGCACGAAGGCAGGCATGCACTCAGTCAGAATAATACTTATACATATACTCTCGCACATAAATCCAATTGGATACAGTGCGTTTCATGCGGAACCAACAGCTGCTGATCAGATCAGAGCTGGTCTGGCCTGGCCTGTCCCGTCCTGTCCTGGTCTGGTCTAACTAGACTCAAAGCACACACACATTTATGGTTAATGTTGTTTTTTGGTGATGGCAATGTTCATGACTTGCATCAAGTAAAAGTCGAAAAACCTGTCGAACAATTTGACAATGAAAAAAAAAAAAAAAAACAAATCCAAACAGTAGAAAAATATCTAATACAAAAAGCAAACTATGAGCTGATGTCTTCGTCGTTGACGACCAACGTCGCATGTCCATGACCCAATTAGAAATGTAACGAAATTGCTTTAGAATGTATGTACTATGTATATAGATACACTACATTTCTGTGTGCTGTGTGCAAACTAAACTCTCTGTCAACTCTTATCCGAGGATGCGGTGAAATTATACATGCTGTGCAGTTGCTAATTAGACTATATGTATTGCCAATTAGATTTGTTTTCCGTTTAGTTACTTGATTACTTGGTGTTGGCCAAATGAATGCTTTGTGCTACTAAAATTCCGGTAGCCAATTGATCAATTGTTTTATAATGATTATTAAATACAGTACAAAATTCAGGCTTTTAAATGTAATTTATTTGCCAGCAGCAGCTCTTTTAGTTTCTGAGTTATGCCGCTTCGGAAACTGGCATGACCTTGACATGCAAGTTTGGCTTTAGTGCTATATAACTTTTGAGCTATGCTTGCTGTTAACTAAATTTGTAATATATTTTAAAGCTTGTAGTATTTACTGTAAGTTAGCACTTAAAAATTTCTTATTATCATTTTAATTTGCAGAGTTACAGCTAGTTGAACTATACTGTATATGTTTGTGTGCACATCTAGTAGACTTACTGAACTTGAGTTTGGTGTAACTTAGCGCGTTGATATTGCTGCCATTATGTGTAACAAGCACAAATAAACTAAAAAATATGCATTATACTACTTTAGTAAGCATACTTTTTCAATAACTAAAATGAAAACAAAAAAAAAAAATAAGTAAAAATAATGCATGTAAGCTGTTAAACCGGTTAGAATTTTTGTGAGCGGTATGAGCAAGCGTCGAAAGCATTTATCTGTGGAATACTTGAATATGTAGTACATTGAAAAGGTTGGATTAAAAAGTTTGAAAATCCTTCCAATTAAAAAATATTTTGAAAATCATCGATGGTTTGTAATATAAAATTAATGTTTATTGATCTCATGTTGATAGTTTTTCATACAATGTTGTGAAGTTTACATTTATATATCCGAATTGGATATATTTTTAAAACAAAATGATATTTTTAGTGGTCAAATGATGTAAAAACAAGAAAAAACGTTAACTTCGGTTGAACCGAAGCTCTAATACCATTCACACGAAACTTTAAATAATATTGTAATACATAAAAGTGGCGGTTTAAATAGGGGGTGGTACACGCTCACTAGTAGATGTGTATGAAGCGATGTAGTAGATGTAAAAGATGCCGCCATATCGAATTTCAAGTTGATATATTGACGTATTCCATACAAATGCATAAAAGTGAACTGTGGGTTTATATGGGACTACCTCAAAAAGTGGGCGGGACATGCCCCTTTGTATATGTATATGAAGCGGTTGTCCACAAAATCAAATTGCAAGCTAATATTGATCTAAATGAAGGATTTTTTCATAAAAAAAACACAAAATTGCACGGTGGGTTTGTATGGGTTCTACCTCAAAAAGTGGGCGGACCACGCCCAATTGTCTATGTATGTTTAGCGGCTGTCTCTTAAAAGGCACCATATCGCAATTCAACCTAATATAGACTTTAATAAAAAAGTTTTTATTACAAAAAGTCAAAAGTGGACCATAGGTTTTTATGGGAGCTACCCCAAATAGTAGGCGGGCCACGCCCGTTAGTCTATGTATGTTAAGCGGCTGACCATAAACAGGCATCACATTGCATTTCAACCTAATATAGACTTTAATAAAAAAGTTTTCTTACAAAAAGTCAAAAGTGAGCAGTAGGTTTGTATGGAAGCTACCCGAAATAGTGTGCGTGGCAGGTCAAATTTGGTCCCCAAAAATGAGCAACAACATACAGACGGACAGACAGACAGACGGGCATGGCTAGATCGATTCGTCTCGTCTAGCTGATCAAGAATATATATACTTTATGTGGACTACGATGGCTCCTTTAAGCGTTACAAACTTTCAGACAAACTGATAATACCATTTCACACTATGTGTGAATGGTATAAAAATGTTATAGTGTTATGAATATCAAATTGACCAACGCATATTTGTTTGATATTCAAGAGTATAAATGTAAAATACCAATTTTTTT
The DNA here is from genome assembly GCA_035044765.1 of Leucophenga montana. Lineage (NCBI taxonomy): Eukaryota > Metazoa > Arthropoda > Insecta > Diptera > Drosophilidae > Leucophenga > Leucophenga montana. The sequence continues at coordinate 81,912 of JAWNNQ010000653.1, forward strand.
TATCATAAAATTGGTTTTTGTCACTTGGTTTTAACTCATATACATATATACATATCATATGTATATCTATGTACACTGCTTTATTTAGTTAGAGAGAGAGAGAGAGAGAGAGAGAGAGTGTGCTAATTTCTTAACAATAGTTTCCTTTTATGGTAAAAATACACCTTTAAGAGGACCAAGTATATATGGATGAACATTTGTTATGTTTCAATTAATAGCGTTTTCAAACTCTACACAAGAAATAATTATAAAAGTATTTCGCCGATTTTGGGAAACGTTAATGGCATTGGAGAACCATTAATAAAATTATTATTTTATAAAAAAACCTAACATAGGGACATACCTATTATTCTCAGCGTAAGGGAACATAGTTTCATTTAATATATTGCAAACAGTCATTGGTAGGAAAACCATCTGTTTCTTCGTATTTGAAAATTGTAACTGTTTTTATTACGGTTAGGAGGTCTTGTTTGCAGATTTTGTGTACCGCCGTCAGTGTAGAAAATGTTGGATTTGAATTTATTTGTGCACACTATAATCCACCATTTCTCCACAGGCCAGATGGCATGCTACTCACCAAAGGTAATCTCTTAATATCATACTGTTTGAATAGAAAATGTACTTTTCTGACTTTTGCGAATGACATTTGACATTTGACAGTGTTGACATTTATAGAAGTCATCTCTTTGAATATCTTAAATCATTAAAAGGTCATACAAAACTTCAAAAAAAAAAAAGGAGAAGGTTATCATTTTTTCGGGTTATTTTTTATCTACAATATTTAGCGATAATTCGTTTGATGATTCTTTTTTTCTTATTAGAAAGGGTGTGGTATGTATGAATTTGGTTAAGTTCTGGTTAAGTTTTCAATTTTGTGTATGACTAATGGGCAATTTTGTTGGTGTCGACTCTTTATTTTTTTATTAAAAAATTTAATTTTGCTTCTTTGTAGTCGCTTAAAAATAATCAATAACTTCAACCCGACCAAAAAAAAAAAAAAAGGATTCTTTACTATATTGACATTCAAGTAAATAATTTGATTCGTCATTTATACTTGATTGAAATTGAAAAATTTAAGCAAAGTTGTTATTATTTTACACATGACTGTATATGGAACACTTTTGTTCATTCGAACTTCTTCACACTCGATTTGTCAATTTGGAAATGGTATACTGCTAGTAGTTTATAAAATTAATACTTTCAAAAGCGTATCAATATAATTTAGTCTTCCAAATGATTCCCTGAATCCGTCGAGAATATCACGTACGATTATTCCCCAATTTACACTGCGCTCTCAAGGTATCTATGTGTACAGCTATTACTGTCATTTAAATGCTGTCTAATTTTATTTTATTATACATTATATTAATTTCAACTTTGGTTCAAGTGGTATATGAAGCACATACATACTTCAACGCAATTGTATATTTCTTTTTAGGCACACTCGTATAAAGTTCAAAGCAAACTATATACATATATATTTTTATATCATACACACATAGTGTGAAATGGTATTATCAGTTTGTCTGAAAGTTTGTAACGCATTAAAGGAGCCATCGTATATATATTCTTGATCAGCTAGACGAGACGAATCGATCTAGCCATGTCCGTCTGCCTGAATGTTATTGTGCATTTTTTGGGCACCAATTTTTATGCAATTCATTTGAAAATTGGCACTTACAATTGAATAGAGTATCAAGATTGACCCATCACGCCCATTTTTTGGGGTAGCCCCCATACAAACCAATCGCCCACTTTTGACTTCTTGTATGAAAAACTTGTATATTGTAGTCATTATCAACTTAATAATTGGTGTGGTAGCTTCTAATGAACAGACGCTTCGCATATACATTTTAATGGGTGGTACCCGCTCACTTTTTGGGTTAGCTCCCATGCAAACCTACTGCCTACTTTTGTGTTTTTGTTTGAAAAACTTCTTTATTCAATTCAGTTTTAGGTTGAAATGCGATGTGGTGCCTCTTTATGGACAACCGCTTAACATACATATACTAATGCGCGTGTCCTGCCTATTTTTTTTGGGTTAGTCCACATACAAACCCACCTACACGAGTTTGTGTTTTTTATGAAAAAATTCTTCATTTAAATTAATCATTAGCTTGAAATTGGATTTGATGGATTTTAGTGGACAACCGCTTTATCTGTATATGTATATAAAAATGGATGTATGTATGTAGGTTCCCTATGGACTCCGAAACTGCTCAACCGATTTTGATCAAATTTTGTGGCAATATTCAAAATAGTCCCGTGGGTGATCCTGTAAAGTTTTGTGGCATTGAATAAACAGAAAATTTTTTGGATTTTTTAGATTTTCCTTCCGCAGGGACCTATTAGTATACATATACAAATGGGCGTGTCCCATCCATTTTTTGAGGTAGTCCCATAGAAACCCTCACTCTTTTTTATGCATTTGTATGAAAAACGTCAACATCAGCTTGAAATTCGATATGGTAGTATTTTATAGATGGTCTCTTCATACGAATCTACTAAAAGGGACATTCTTGGGCTAGCCCCTATTTAACCACCCCCCCCCCTCTCCCACTAACGTTTATGTTTTACAATACGATTTGAAATTTCGTGTGAATGGTATTAGAGTTTCGGTTCAACTGAAGTTAATTTAATTTAATGTGCTGCCAGCGTACTGATGAGAACTCGTAGCTGAGTACGAAACACTTGGCGCCGTGGCAAATATTTTTTTATGTATTATATTTAAAACATATGAAATACGTTTTAGTTTAATTTCCAAAAAGTTCGCGAACTTTTTAAACAATACTTGTATTACAACAAAATTTCGCTTTTCTGTACATTTTAGTTTTTTATTTTTTGTGGAACTTGTTTAAATTTGTTGTAGTATATTTTTATTTTCCTGAATTTTTGCAGTGTTTTTTCTTTTTTTTTTTTTTCGTAGTACAATATTTTTATTTCTTATTTTAATTGAAAGTAAATGTATTAAACCGGTCAGGCAATGGCATTAGCGCGTTGGCGATGATGATGATGATGATGATGATGATGCTGTTGTATTGAGGTTTATATACCGGCAATGTACTTGCACTTGAAATGGTTTTGTATAATGTATACAGATACTTTTTGTTTTTTATACTAATTACTTACCGCACAAATTACGAGAAATGTTAGCCCAAAAACAAAAAAAAAACCAAATAAAGGTTCAAAAGGGTCAACAGTCATTGACCCATTCCGAGTTATCGTAACTTGATTGCATTCGAGTTTTTAGACACTTTATACTATTTGTATCTAACACTAGTTGGCTTTTTTGTATTCTCCTTCTTTTGCTGTATCTCAAACTTACTCTATCTATGTGTATATTTACTTACCCAATTCACATTTATCAACCCACAAATTTATGTTTATCATCATTTTGTTCATCTTGAATCATGTTTCTGTGCGTTTGCATTAACAATAATTATGGTTGTTTAACTGCCATGGGCCAAACTCAACTCAACTCAGCTATTTTCTTATTTGTATTTTTTTTTTTTTTTTTTTTGAAGTTGTTCAAGCGCAAAAGAATACGAAAAATTCCGATTTATAACAAGCCAAGTAGCCAACGTTTGTGTCGAACTGAAATAATTATTATGTTTAGTTTAGTTTTGTTTTGTTTTTTTTTTTTAATTTACATTTTTTGGACAAAGATTTGTTTTGTTTGTATCTGTGTGTAGGAAACTGTTAAGTATCTAGCAGATACATTGTAATTATGTAGCAGTTTTCTGTGATTTAGTTAAGCTGCTACTAACTTTGCAGCTAGTATTCTAGTGTATTTTCAATATCATTAAACGCGCTTATCTATGCAAAGCATCATTGACTGTGGTCATTTGTATGCATATTTGTGTATACTCTAGACAGTATCTTACTTTCATTAGTTTTTTTATTTTTTTATTATACGATAGTAGACAGCTACAAAAACTGAAAAAGAGTGTGATCATTTAGCAACTTAATGTGTTAAATTGATTGATTTTTATTGGTATTTCAGACATAGAATTTTCTAATTTGTCGTCATTAAATTTAATTACAATAATTAATGGAACACTAGAGTTTTTGTAGACATTCAAGATACTTTATACACTGAAATAGCTTTAGTTTTAAAAGTATTTGCTTAAAAAATACCATTCTGTAATGCTCAAATTAGTTATTGTATAATAGATTGTGTAGACTGAAAGTAACGCAAAGTTTAGAAACGCTGCTTAATGATATTAGAGAATTGCATCTATAGAAATTCATAAATAAGTAATCAAATTAGAATTCACACAACGCTCAGTTATCGAAACTTGGTAGCATAGTAACCATGGAGAGCTTTAGAAAACAAATTGAAAGCAAAACAAGGTCACGAGGTATCGTCTATGCTTAATAATATTGGCGTATGTTTACCATTGGAAAGTAAAGATCTCAATAAATCAGTGTAACAGCTACACATTTACCGGAATTTTTGCTTAATAATTTTGGAGCATAGCATAAAATCCTGAATCTTATAGATTAGTAAAACAAAAATCAAGTTGTAAGCCGCACAAACACAGAAATCGGTGCTTAGTAATATGTGAGAATGGCAACCATAGTTGAAGTTTCAAGATCAGTGATGTTGGAGAATGTTTAATATCGAGAAGTTTCGAAATCGCTAAATCTAAATGAAACACATAGAAAAGCCGAAATCGATGCTTAATAATTTCTGAGAACGGTAAACATTGTAAAGTTTAAAAATCAGTAGATTATCAGTTTTGCAATCAGACACAGATGCTTAGTGATGTTGGAGAATTGTAAGCGGTTTGGTCTAAACCTTTGACGACCACACTTATACTTTCGAATATTCCGCCGGAAAACAATTGAATTGATTTTCTTCAACAAGCTATCATTCAATAGGAAATGAATATGTCTGTCAGAAAGTACCTAATTGTCAAGAGCAGATGCATCCTGTTGTCTACCAGATCAACCCAAAGTCGAATACACTTAGATTTTTGGAGAAACAAAAAAGAAGAAGTATAGTCCACTTCGATAGTAGTAAGTAAGTCTTCATAATAAATGCGTTCGCGTATTGCCAACTTGAGGTGGCTCTACAACCGTCTATCGGTCAAGGCCGTACGTAGGAAAGCGCACCATTCGGTGTAATGTAGTGCGCGCGGGCGCCAGTCGCTGTCAATCCGGAGCTTCTTCAGGTCATCATAGACCTGATCTTGTCATCTTAAGCTCGGACGTCCTCTCCGACGTCGTCCACCAATCAAGTTCAGGTTTCCGTCGTAAACCTTTAGTGCTAGAGCTTCGGGGTTCATCCGGATGAGGTGATCAGCGCCGCAGTGCAGCCGCTGGAATTTAATGCGCTGGACTATGTCAACGTCATCATACAGCTCATACAGCAAAATCGAAGCCAACTCTAAGGCGACCAAAAATCCTACGAAGAATATTTCTCTGGAACACTGCTAATAGTTAGTAGGGGAGCCCAAGCGGGGATTTTGCGCGTTACTCGAGCGCGTCAGAAAATCCTGTACCCTGTAATATACCCCTACCATTTATGAACCCTTAATATAGGGGCGTGCGTTGAGGGCAGCCCGTCAGATTAGGAAAAAAAAATCGATCATCTGAAAAAGTCGAGCGCGTCAGCTTAAATCTGACAATTTTAGCGTGACATAAGGAAATGTGCGAGTCACAAATTTGTAAAAAAGAAAACGTCACCTCGAAATAATCGAAATAATTTTTTTTTTTTATTTTGTAAGAAATCCTATTAGGATTACGGAGAACATATAATCTGACGTTTTTGATGGGGCGATGCAGCTAAAAACATCAATAAAAGATGAAACGTGCAGATGCTGAAAACTATGAACGAATGGAACAATTTCGCTAATTCTTTTTTTGTTGTGTTTATTATTGTCAGGAGAAGGTTCATAGGAACGAAAAAATTAAGAAAGTTGAGCGGAACATTAGAAAATTTCGAACATTTGCGTCGTAAAAACTATTTGTGAATTATAAGTGCTATTATGTTTTAATCGAAGTTTATTATTGTCAGATTTACCATATCTCTCCAAATAATTGTCAGATTATCATTTAGGACGACTAGGACATTAAGTTGAACCGTCTGTATAAAAATCTGACGCGCACGTCAAGTATTTCAATGTCACATTCTTTTTTTTTTTACATTTTCAAAAATCGGTCATGTCTTTTGGCCACGTCCAAATCGTCAGCCAATTGAATAGGACACTTTTTTTGAGTGTCTCACTCAACATCTCCTCTAAATAGCAGCGGTTAGCAAGCGTGATGCTTAGTTTGATCTCTAGACGAAGTTTTCTACAACATCAAAGTGGAAATTCTCCATACTCACAGACCCTCCGCGACGCGCTGATGGTCTGCGAGTAGATACCAAGTAATTCGTCTTGACTGTTTCTCTATCTCCTAGAACGCCCGCCGATTTGCGATTTTTCACATGAATTTTTCAAATAAAATTTTTTTTTGTAACACTTTTCTTTAGTAATTAGTGATCGCCGAACACGAATCCGGTATCGGAATCCCTAGTTTCTAAGCAGTTCAGCAGCCGTAGTCAAAGGATTACCAATCACAATGCAGTTCTAGTTCTGGTGGTTTTTTTGGAGTCGTTGATGCCGAATATAAAGTTACATTTTTTGTTTTTAATTGCTTGGATCAGTTATAAATTGCGTCTAAGGGTCTCGGATCGCTGATTTTAAATAGGCATAGAGAAAAAATAACTAAGAAATAAACAATTACTGAAGAATTTGAAAATGAATTTACTATTTATGAATCTTCATTTTTGGATTTATTCTGAAATTAAATTCTTTATCTTATCTTGTCTTGTGCGGCTTCAGATGTTGGATATAACTACATATATGCATTAAATGCATCAAATAATTTTTCGTAATTATTTTCAAATCCTTAAGCATTATTTTGTACTTAGTTGCATGAGTTGCATGAACATTATAGCGGCATATTTTTATAGCGCATAAAATTACATCGCTTTAGCCATCTTCGAATGCGACTTCAGTCAGTCTATTATAAAAAAAAAACAAACATTACGAAATCATGACACTATGCTATACGAACACAGCTTATAGTTTATGCAAATGAACTTCAAAAAAATAGCGCTATAAAAATAAAAAGTGAATGTGCTACCGTTATTTTATAGCACACAGGTACAGGTGTCAGCCACTATAAAATTAACATACGACCTTTATTTGTTGAAACATTCAAAATAAGTATGAGTACGAGATATATTCATTCAAATGATGAAGTCGAACTGAATTGAAGATTTCCATACAAATAGAAGCTACAAGTAGATACAGATTGAACAATGCATTTTTGAAAGTTTTGTATTGAAAAACCAAAAATTTATAGCACGCTTTAAAGTGCCTTTGTCTTTAATTTGATATATTTCTAAAGATACTTTGTGCTTTATATTTGTATACGAGTATATAAGATGAACTTCATTTCTCGTTGCTTTTTTTGAATGTATCTTTTTGTTGTTGTTGTTGTTGTTGTTGTTGTTATACTCCAAACTTTTGTAACGCATTAATTTGATATCGGAAATAAAAGTTGTTGTTGTTGTTTTGTTTCCAATCAGCAGCGTAGCGTAGTACGTATGTATGTATTTATCGTATAAAAGATGTTCGACTCGATATTGATTATCTTACGATAGATCGATGAAATATTTTTGACGTTGTAATAACTACGATTGCACATAAGTAATTACGGTGTTAATGTTGCACGGCAATTAGTTTCTGTCGATTTTATCCACATTTTAGTATCGAATCGAGCTGTTATTGATGTTGTAAGTTATCGTGATTAGATGCAGTGCTTTGTTAAGCAAGCAATGAAAATAAAAACAAAAACAAAAACAAAAAGAAATTACTGTGAAATTGTATCTATGAGTAACATAAAAATATGTTGTAGAGAAAAAAAGATGAATTTATAGACGAGCTGATTGATACGTGTAGATACAGTAGCAAACTATGACAAAAAGAGTGTCAGATTGTTTATAGTAGTAATTTTAAAAGTACATAGTAAGCAAGTTTTGATTTAATTTGGTTCTAAGAAGATATGCTCGAGCGAAATATGCAAAATATGCAATCAAGATAATTTGAATTGTAGTGCTTCAAAATTTGATTTTTTATGAATTCTATGCCAAATAAACTATAGAAATATGCATTTAGTAAAATATACTAGAAATGTATATATTAATAAGGCAAATCAACAAATTTTTGATAAAATAAAAATCTACTATTTGAAAGATAGTCATTTGTAAACGTAAACAATCTACTATATTATCAAAATCGCTTGTATATTTAGGGCATAAAAGGCTTAAGCAATCATCACTAACACACATACGCTTTACATGATATACAAAAGCACACACACATTTATTTAATGATATCATGTCAACAGCCATTTAAGACTTACTAGCGCAAAAGAGTTTGTATATTAAGTATTATACTTTGTATGTGCTTCGTTATTATTTTGGTAACTTACTTAACTGTTTTTAGTTGTTGTGTTTGGTACAAACACAAATAGCAGTAAGAAGCCGCTCAAGTATTACGTAAATCAAATTATTTAATTTATGAAACGTTTTTTGAACTCAAAACTTCTTAAATTAGAATTTGTAAACGTATTTGGAGTATTAGAATGGTTACCGCAATTCAATAAATATGTTAATAATATGCTAAATATATTCAAACTCAATATGCTCCAGAAAGCAAAACTCCGCTGTCTGCGCGAACTACTTTTTTTAAGTCTCCTTTCAATAGGATAGAAAATTTTGTCCCACGTACTGTGTAAACGGCTGGAACCATACACGAATGCACTGATAGGCCAGTATCAGTGTGACTTCATACCAAAGACGTCGACCAGTGACCAAATTTTCACTTAACGCCAAATCTTACAAAAGACCCATGAGCACAATAAAGACACACACCACCTATTTGTCGATTATAATGGCGCTTTCGACACGCCGCTAAGAACAAATTTTATCAACGCCCTATCTGAACTTGGTATCCCAGCAAAGATCGTTCGTCTTTTTTGCATGATGACGCTATCACACACCCAAAGCGTCGTCAGAGTAGGAAAGAGCCTCTCCGAACCCTTTGATACCAAGAGATGTTTCAGGCAGGGTGATACTTTATCGTGCGACTTTTTCAATCTCTTGATGGAGTACATTCTACGCCACTGCCCATACGTAGAACGGTCGGACACGATCATACATAAGGAAGTGAAGCTACTCGCATATGGTGATGATACAGACATCATCGGCACCAACGAACGGAGAGTTAGCAGGGCGTTCTCGGTGATTGATAAACAGTCACGTCTCATGAGCCTAGCGGTGAACGTGGATAAGACGAGGTACTTGGTGTCCACTCGCAGACCATCAGCGCGTCTTGGACGGTCTGTGAGTATGGAGAATTTCAACTTATTGTAGAAAACTTCGTCTATCTGGGAACAGAAATTACCAGCGACAACAACGTCAGCCGAGAGATCAGACGAAGAATCACGCTTGCTAATCGCTGCTACTTTGAGCTCAGCAAGCAAATTAGAAGTAGCCCCCTGACTCGAACTACGAAGATAAAAATCTATAAGACACTGATAATCCCGGTCCTGCTGTATGACGCAGCAGCACGGACCCTGACATCAAATGATACAATGACTTTTTTACAGCGTGTTCGAGAGGAAGATTCTTCGTAGGATTTTTGGTCCCCTTAGAGTTGGCGCAGAGGCTGCACTGGGCTGGGTGTATGATGACCAGAAGAAGCTACGGATTGCCATCGACTGGCGCGCAATAAACTACACCGAATGGTGCGCTTTCCTACGTGCGGACTTGACCGATAGACGGTTGTAGAGCCACCTAAGTAAGTAAGTAAGGACGATGGGTTTTTATGGGGGATACCTAACGCTGGTTGGTTGGTTTTTTTGTTTTGCTTCTTCGGTTTGAAGATTTGAATTTGATACCTTTTTGTTGCTTCTTCGGTTTGAAAAATTTGCATTTCATACGTTAACAATTTAGATCAAACACAGGTTCTTTAACGAAAGCACAGAATTAGGGGTACCATCGCAGAACAGGACTGTCCTGCCCAAAACAGGACAGATGGGAGCGTTAGGGATACCCATAAAAGTAGTCGTGACATTGCCATTGTGACATATATTCAGCCTAGAAACATAAGAAGTCTTCATACCCGATTTCAGATCGATATCTTAAAAACTAAGGTTGGTTTTGAAGTACGAGTTTAACACAGCCAGGCTTTAGCTTTCCTCGACTTAAGTTGGCAGTGCTACAAATTAACAACTGCACTCGAAGAAAATTTCTTAAATCACTTTCGTTTTTTTTGTATTTTTATTTTTTATAATACTGCATACCACAAATATATTTACCTTCGGTATATACGATTATTTACTAAACTCTTGTAGTACAATTAAAAATTTAAATGACAAATATTTTATACACTATTCACACATTTGCAGCCAGAGTATTTTAAATTTTTCGCTTCTTTCATATTTTATTATGATGAATTTTTAACTGCAATTGTAAAAGACTTTCCATGTCTCTTCATGGGCATTGTTCGATTTATGAATGCAAAAACTCCCACAATGCTTTACAATAATAATAATAACAATAATAACTACACACATGTGTATCTACGAAATTCAAAAAAAAAAACAAATAAAATAAATAAATAAAAGAAAGATACAATGTATCTAGTTGTGTAGCTGTAATAAGTATTAATAATAATGTTAAAAATTTTCAAACTGATACTCTTTTTTCCAAGGTTTTTTTTCCATGTAGTACTCTCTTTTCTACAATACAACAGAAAAGATATTAAAGAAATTTCAGTAAAAAAAAAACGAACTATTTTTCGCTTTTCAATGAAATTGACAAGCGTGGCACAGCAAACAATGCAAAAACAACCACAATCACTGTAAAATAATCATAATAATAATTATAATGTGTAAACTGGCACAAGAAAATCCACACATTTCGTTTCGTTTGCAATTTAAATTATTTATCATGAGTGGCTTGAGTGGGGGGAGCAAGGCAGGGCAGGGTAGTGAGAAAAGCTAAAACGAAAGCAAGTAGTTCGAATTTGTAAATGCAACTAACTAGAAAACAATACTAACCGGCATTGCACGGAGAAAATTATATTCGAAAAAAAATTTGTGCTGGAGCTTCGGGTTTCATCTGGATGAGGTGACTAGCCCAGTGCAGTCGCTGGAATTTACTACGCTGGACTATGTCAACCTCATCATACACCTCATCGTGGTTCATGCGGATTCTAAACTCGACGCCAACTCTAAGGGGACCAAAAATCCTACGAAGAATCTTTCTCCTCCGACACTCCTAAAGACGCTGTATCCGTTGATGTCAGGGTCCAAGCTTCTGCGCCATACAGCAGGATCGGGATAATCAGTGTCTTTAAGATTTTTATGTTCGTATTTCGAGAGAGGGCTCTACTTCTATATTTGCTTGCTGAGCCCAAAGTAGCAGCGATTAGCAAGCGTGATTCTTCATACTCACAGACCGTCCAAGACGCGCTGATGGTCTGCGAGTGGACACCAAGTACTTCGTCTTATCCTCGTTCACCGCTAGGCCCATGAGACGTGACTGTTTCTCAATCTCCGAGAACGCCCTGCTAACTCGCCGTTCGTTGGTGCCGATGATGTCTATATCATCAGCATATGCGAGTAGCATCACTTCCTTATGTATGATCGTGTCCGACCGTTCTACGTATGGGCAGTGGTGTAGGATCTACTCCTCAAGAGATTGAAAAAGTCGCACGATAAAGCATCACCCTGCCTGAAACCTCTCTTGGTATCAAAGGGTTCGGAGGGGTTCTTACCCAATCTGACGACGCTATGGGTGTGTGATAGCGTCATCATGCAAAGTCGAACGATCTTTGCTGGGATATCAAGTTCAGATAGGGCGTTGAAGAACTTCGTTCTTATCTGCGTGTCGAAAGCTGCCTTATAATCGACAAATAGATGGTGTGTATCTTTGTTATACTCAAACCCATCGTCTACTTTTGGATTTTACATGAAACCGTTTTTCATTATGCACGGAAGCTTTACATTGTTATTAATAGACATGTACTGCCCACTTTTAGAGATAGTTCCCATAAAGTCCCTGTGGTTTTTCAAGTTAAAATTTCATTATATTTCAAACTAACTGCCTTAAAAAACTTGACAGTAATTTTTTAGATGCTTGTGAAGCTTCGTTTCTACCGAAGTTAAAGCTTTCTCTTGTTTTTTTGTTTGTTTCTTATTTCTTTAATGCTTTATAAAGATTGTCATTCGGCTACATCATTCTTGGAAGGCTCCTGTTGCATAAATTATTTCTCTGAACTGTCGTCAACCACCTTCCATATCAATTGCCGATAATGTTTACACCGAGTCGAGTGAGTGCACGCGCACAAACAAAAAGCGTTCTGCATAACCTGGGACTTCTCCGAAAATTCGACTTAGCGCCAAATCTTCTGTTCGATTTATGTAGATATTTGAGTTATGGAAGAAAAATTGTATAGATTCAAACGCAACTGCAACTTGATTGATGATTTAAGTTATAGAAAATTCAAGTTATGGAAGTTCTACTGTATTTGTTAAACACAAGACAGATTTCCCACGCATAATGACAATACACTTCAAGTTTCATATGGTTGAAATTCGTTGCCGTACTCCGTACTCTGCATTCGTTCTTAGCATAAAATCAGAGCTAAATCGCTCGTGATGTCAAATTTGTCGCTTAGTTTTAACTTTAAAGTTGAGTGTCTTTGTGAGTGATTTCGTCTAAAATGTGCTTTTTTAAGTGAGTAAACCAAATTGTCTGCCTTAACTGAGTATTGAAAACGAATGGAAGTGCTCTATCAAAACACGTAGCAAATTATTATAGTGAACATGGTCTAAAATCAATGTTTCGCTCGCCTTAGTAAAGATTCGATTGCATATCAATGTGGTGTCCTATTATCACTTTGGATGACGATTTTCGTAATCATAACATTCTTCAGTGTATGCTACAGAACTTTCAGATGTCTCTGAAAATTTAATATAAAATTGCAGAGATTCCTCGTTTAGAGTTGTCATTCATTGTTTTGCTTGAAGAAACTATGGTGACGATATGAACAATCTCTGAAGTTACTACGCTGGTGGATGGTTTTTTTTTTTTTTTTTTTTTTGTTGATTGAAATGATGTTTTCAAAACCACTGCTCTTCGCAACTTATTAGATGGAGTTTTGTATCTTTTATGGGTCAGTTTAGAAGTGTATGTTTTTTTCTTTGTAATTTGATCATATTTAGATTGTACAGCGTACTGTGCAATGCACTACCCAAACGTCTTCTTCTAACTTTTTCGAAGATGTTTGCAAAAGTACGGCGCCTGAGTATGATGTTGACTTTGTATTAAGTATCAATGATTAGATTTTAATACTGTTTCAGTTGTTTGCTATGATTCTGGTTCTGCTGGTTGCATAATCAAGTGACATTTATATTGAAAATGATAGTTTTGACTTGATTGCATTAATTTTCGTTGTAAACACAGTTTTCAGTGCATCGAAAAAGCTCTTTTTAATGCGGTGAAATAAAATGATGAACATTAGATGACGTTTTGTAACTTTAAACAGTTCTAAAGCAGTAGCTGCTATATAACTCCTTTTTTTGTCTATACTGCATAATGTTCGGATAAAATTCAACGACTATAACTATAATGATGATCTTGAAAGTTATGAAAGTCATTTACGAAAGTTTCTCTTTTTTTTTATATGAAGCAACAAAATCAGAGATTTAATGGTGTCTGTGCACAACGCCGGCTATTTCTATTACTACATCTTATTGTAAATATAATTACGCCATTTGATAGATAACAATTGAATTTATTTGATCAATATCTTATCAATTTCATCGCATGTTAAACGTAAGTGGAAGAGCTTATATAGTTTATATAGTACCTAAACGAAACAAATAAAAAATAGTCATCTAAAACTAAGACCCTTAAACAATCAATCAATCAATGTCAAGGTGAACTTGAAACTTGGCTAGGCACACAAATTGAATTCAAATTTGAATTCAATTTGCAAATAAGGTTCTTATAATAATATCTTTTGCGGGATTTAATTTGTAAATGGTTGGTATTGGTAAAAATGTCATAACCAAAAAAAGAAGAACAAAACACCTCTGTGTATATATATATATATATTATATGTTAGTTGGTGTGGCATGGTTTTTATCTTATCATAATGATTTCATATGAAATAAACAATATTTTTTATAAAATATCATTTATATAGAAGTGTGCTCATACATTTTTATATACGATTTTTTGCTATTGGCGCAATTTTGGAGGTTTTTTTTTTGTTTGTTTGTTTGTTTAAATTTATTAATTATAAAATTGATTCAATGAGTAATGGTATTAAAAATATTGAATTGCTTAGACTTGAAATTCCATTTGTATGAGACAGTTTTTGTTAAGAGCTAATTGGTGTGTTCTTTTCGAAATATATATATATATAAAATACTCTGTTATTATCAGCGAAAAAATCTATTTTTGCAGCGTTACTTCTAGTAAAGTCTCTACTTCTTTTTGAAAACCCAACCAAAAAAGCACGTTAATATAGTATATTTTTTATTTTATTTTGGTCTATGGTATTGATAACAAAATTTAACTCAATTCTGTGCGGCGCTTATCAATATTTTTGTATTTTTTTTTTTTCCAGAAATTTTTCTGCACTTCGTTCGGTAACAGAGTGTTATATATGTACATATATTTACCTTATATAGGTTCATGTAGTATATAGATTACCATTCAACACTTCTAACACTTTTCAATAATATGATAAGCTAGTCATTGTCAACACTAGTATGTAACACGGGAATAGAATAGAAAAGTGTTGTATAGGCAAAGTACATACAACCATTTAACCAGATACCTTGTATAAATTAAACGTGTTCCAATGCAATTTTCATGTCGAAAATAGCGCAGTTTGTTAAACGAGGTTTGTTTAAGAAAAATAAAACGTTAAGTTCGGTTGAACCTAAGCTCTAACGAAATTATAAATAGTATTGTAAAACATAAAAGTGGTGGTTTAAATAGGGGCTACCTCAAAAAGTGGGTAAAGTGAAGCGATGTAGTAGATGTGTAAGATGCCGCCATATTGAATTTCAAGTTGATATTGACGTTTTCCATACAAAAGCATAAAAGGGAGCTGTGGGTTTATATGGGACTACCTCAAAAAGTGGGCTGAACACGCCCATTTGTCTATGTATATGAAGCGGTTGTCCACTAAAATCCACCAAATCAAATTTCAAGCTGATATTGATTTAAATGAAGAATTTTTATTCATAAAAACATACAAAATTGCACTGTGGGTTTGTAGGGGGGCTACCCCAAAAAATGGGCGGAACATGCCCACTAGTCTACGTATGTTAAGCGGCTGTCTATAAAAAGGCACCGTATTGCATTTCAACCTGATATTGACTTACATAAAGAAGTCAAAAGTGGGCAGTAGGTTTGTATGGGGGGCTACCCCAAACAGTGCGCGGGTACCACCCATTAATCTATGTACTATATGTCATGCATCCGTCCACTAGAAGTTACCATTTCAATTATTAAGTTGATATTGACTACAATAAAAAAGTTTTTCATACAAAAAGTAAAAAGTAGGCGGTGTGTTCGTATGGGGACTACCTCAAAAACTGGGCGTGTTATATAGTATCGGTCCTAAGACCGATCCTTGCGGTACCCCAGCACTAATGGTTTTAGTAGCTGATGGAATACCGTTTAATTCAACAAAGAAATATCTATTATTGACGAAGTTTTGTAAGATCTCTATTAAAAAGATACATGTGTTCGTAATAATTAATTTATGTATTAAATCTTCATGTCACACTCGTACTATGTCAAAAGCAGCTTGTATATCTAAGGCAACCAAACCAACTGATTACTGATTTCTTCCATGTTCCTTTTTATGAATTTTTTATGTTGAAGAAGAGCGTTTATGCAACTTAAGTGTGCTCTGAAGCCAAATTGAGTTGCAATATATATATATATATTGAATTAGTTTCAAGATACAAGTTAAGTCTCGCCTTCAAAATTTGTTCAAACATTTTCGAAAAACAGCATAACAAGCTGGTAGGGCGTTAGCTCACAGGTGACGCTAAGTGATAAGTTTTTTATGCATATGTTGGGATGATTGTCCGGACCTGGTGATTTCTTCGTCTTAAGCATAAGAGTATAACATTCTCAATATTATCAGTTGTTACAGATGGCACATCAAATGTACGATGGTCATAGATAAAATTATTGTGTTAACAGTTTCGCTATTTGAAAGAGATTCTGTAAGTTTATGCTTTTCCTGAACTATGTATATCTCTAAGAATATTAGTTTATTCCTGCCGAA
The DNA here is from genome assembly GCA_035044765.1 of Leucophenga montana. NCBI lineage: Eukaryota > Metazoa > Arthropoda > Insecta > Diptera > Drosophilidae > Leucophenga > Leucophenga montana. Next base: position 98,300 of record JAWNNQ010000653.1, read on the forward strand.
TAGAATACGTTCTGTTATTATGTTGGAAACTTGGAGTAAACTGGAAAAGTATTTTCAACTATGTACATTAAGTTTAGCATTAACTTGGTCGATTACAGGAAGGTGGTCTGATGTAAGATCATTAAGGGCGTGGCAGCCACAAAATTTTATAAACTTTATCTGCGTATAGATTAAGAGAGCCAAGTTTGGTGACTAAATCTTTTATAGTTTCCAAGATTTCGTAGTTCATACGTACGAAAAACGGACAGACGAACATACATAGTTATATCGACTTGACTTTTTATGCTGATCAAAAATATGAAGGATTTTTCATTAAGCGTGTGTCTGAACTTTAAAATGTGTGAGATATAACGGAAACCTTTATAGCCTTAATAGCTTAATGTTTTGAAAACGATATCATTGAAATGGTCTCCGCGGCTTCGTGTACAGCACTTGATCCGATTGGTTAAATTTTCCAACCAGTTCGAATGTAGTGCAGACTGCATACAATTTGCACTCCAAGCAGATCGACAGTAATGCAGACTTCGTTTGTAATTATCGCACCAACCAGCTCGGACGTATTTAGGTTGATTAGATTAGGTTATTCAATACAAAAATGTTGCATTTATTTATCAAAATATTTATTTATCAAAATAAAAGCACCTCGCGTGCAAGTTTGAAATTTTTTTAAACGCACCATGTATGTAGAACAGCAGGTGCCGATGCCTCTACCACAATCTTTTAGATGTATGTACCTACAATATAATACTCTTTATAGATAAGATACTTTTATGCCAATCGCAATATTTTCTATATAACTATAAGTTTCATATATGAGTCATATATGTACTACTTGTAGTCAGTTTATTTTTCTTTTTGTCGAATTAGTTTCGATAAGGCGCAAAAGTACAGAAATTATTTTTAAATATTTCTTTCATTTCGTAATAATGCGCTAGCCAAATTTTACATGAAATACTAACTGCAATCTTTGTTTGGGTAAGTCATAACTTTTTGTTATCATATTACGCCTCAGATTAATATAATCAGAGCTTCACTCTTTCACATTAAAATAGCTTTACGACTTATATTGACTGCAGAAGAGCGAAACTAGCTCCATGAATGCAATCTACAAATATTTGTATACCTTATTGAAATTGCAACGTGTATGTAACATACATAAGTACATACATACATGCATGCATACATACATACATACATACATACATACATACATACATACATACATACATACATACATCCATACATAGGTGTAGCAGGTGCCGGAAATCCCATAAAGTACGATGTCACCTTTTTAGGTTGAAGCTATCAAGCTAGAATGGCAACGTTTTTGTTTAAATTTGCCACATATATTTTTAATATTTGTGTACTTTATTAAGTAAACTGAAAAGTTTCCAACATTTTTAACCATATATTTTATCTTTTCAGGTAATATTTGATTTTAAGTCTAACTAAAAAAAATCAGTGAGTAAAAATGCAATTATTATTTCATTATTTAATTATTTTATAAACATTTTCTAATATATACGATAGAGAGACAACTAAGTAACAACCACTAAACGGCACGGTATAGCCTTATATCGTGTATTATTATTATTGTTGGATATAATTTTAAACGGCGAACTAGAAAGATCTATTGTTTTGTTACTTAGATGTGCCGCACTAGTCCAACTTGTTGAATAAATCTTAGTATTATTCTAGGATCTAACTTCTTCAGTTGTTCTTCAGCGACAAAGTAACTGCCCAATATTCGAAGTCTACTTCTGACTATCGCTTCACATTCTGCAACGATATGAAGCGGAGTCTCTTATTTATGATCACAAAATCTGCATTCTGGGGAATTATATACACCCATCACACACACAGGTGTTTCCTTAGTCGACAGTATTCCTAGTTTCTACCTAGTTGAAGCACTGCTCTCGCTCTGCGCGGCTCGAAACCCCCTAGGAATATTTTTAATTGCCTTAGTCCTTGGCTCATTGTCCAGTGCTGCTTCTTTGCCTTATTTGTTTCATTGCGAATTAGTTCCAGTGTAGTGTGTCTCCCATATATACTAAATTTATACTAAATTTATAAATGTGGAGTAGAGTGGTGTTAGATCTAGAATTGATTCCAACGCAGTGGTTGAGCATTTGCGCATTGTGCCAGTGATGCATTGTGCACATGATAGTCTTTGTAGTAAGTTTAATTCCCTCGTGACTGTGACTTGTTTCGACCTCTCTCCCTATGCGACTATGCCTCTAGGCCTTACTACCATGTTATATAGACGGAGCATGGTTTTTAGATTGCATCCCCACGATTTTCCGGCCAACTTTCTGCACACAAGTATTTTGTTGGTGCATTTTCGTACAGTTTCCTCTGTGTGCGTTTTCCATAGAATATTTCTGTCTAAAGTTAGTCTTAAGTGTTTAACTTCCTTGCTAACCATCACTACTACCCTTTCATAATAAATCCATCGAGTACGCTATAGCTATATAATGGAATGCTCTTTTTAAATTTCGCGCTTTTCTAAATTAATCGAATTTGATTGTAATATTTGGAAAGTTTTAGCTGTGTAGTTTCTCCAAAACAAACTTTTTCCACATATGTTACCCTAATACCATGTAAAATCACATACAGAAATACCTGTTTTCCCCATATAAACCGATTATTCGATTTAAGGGGGTAGAAGCATAAACGGCAATACCGAACGGTGTGCGCCTAAGTTCACTGTGTTTCATGTAAATTGTTTTATGTGCGTCTCATATTAGACTCGTATTTGAAGTGAATTTTTTTCTGTCTGCTGATATTTGGCGCGCATTTCATACCGTTGTGTATGCGTGGCATCATCTGGAAGTCTACATATCAATGCTTGATAACGAAATATAAAATTCGGTCGGCCAATGTGAAAAACTGGTATAAAGAAAAGAAAAAACGTGAGTCCCGCAACCAAGACGCATCTAGCGACACCTTATATGTGAAACTCCATCAAACCATTCAGAGTTTAAAGAGTGTGCCAAAGTATACCTTATACACCAGGCTTACATTTTTCTATATGTTTGCGTAGAAGCTTCGCTTCTGTCGGTGGTCCACCGATGACCTTTATTTATTTTTTTTGTTGTTGTTGCAGTCGTGTTATTTTTGTTTTAATAATTCCAAATTGTTATAATTAATTTTATTTAATTTATATGAGTTATGTTTGAGTTCATTCATTGCATGCCACAAGCCGACAACTGATGAGAGTAAGTAGCAAGTTTCTGTAGCACTGCCATGCAATTTTGCATAAAAAATGGAGTTGCCACATAAAATAGTTTAGTTGCTTTAAGCCACTCTCTCTCCGTCTCTCTCTCTCTCTCTCTCTTGTTTTAATTTAAAATTACTTCTTTTTTTTTTTAGTAAGTATCTTGTGTGGGTGAAAGGTAAAAGTTATTGCCACCTTTCTCCGAAGCATGCATAAATGCATGAACCATGGCTTGATGAACATGACTGTATGCATTTAAATAAAAGATATTATGTTGAAAAAGTGAAAAAGTGTAGAGAAAACCCTTATAGAAAATCATAAGGTGCAGTTATCATGTAGTACTAAAAAGCAGCGTAGACAATAAGAAAAAACAATTTCAAGACCACCTTATAAATATGAACTATGTATGAATAAAGTGCGGCGGTTCATAGCTATAATAATATGCATAATCACTTCACTGTTGCGTTAAGCTGCTAACTGACCATTTTAAGCAAGTGCAAGTGAAGTTAGGAAGCGCTTTAGAGTCTTTTAAATGTCATAAAAACTCATCATCGTCTGTATGTCTGTCTAACTATGAGTCTTGAGTGTGGGCAATGTTCCTGCAAAGTTGTTTGAGTTGACTGACAGATACACAGACAGACGGACGGACAGATGGACGGACAGATGGACGGACAGATGGACGTACAACCGAACAGCTGGATTACAATGCGTTTTGAATTGGCTTCGTTTTCATTAAATTGCCATTGCCATTCTTGAAACTGTGATTCATTCACACACTTCTTTATTCATTCATTCATTCATTAACAGCACAGCAATCATTCATGAATCTTAAACGAACAGACTCACAACAGTTAAACAGTTGTAATGATGACTTAGGGTAAACATTTCTCTAACCTTTCTAAAGTCTTTAAAAAAAGAGTTTATATTTTATTGTATAATAAGCGCTTATTATAACTGTGTCATATATAATATTATATATAACTACTACTTTTGTGATGTAAAAAGTAATGATAATAATGGTAACAATAATAAAATGAAATATTTCCTTTTTTTTTTTGTACATTGCTTAAAATTATGCATAATTTGTTTTGGTTTTCATAGTATGAAATTTATAAAGCGGGTGTTTAACTGTTTATATTTTGTTGTATAAAATTTCACATGGCAGCTGGTTTTAATGTCGTTTAGCTAGTTTAGAGAATCATTAAAAGAGATAGCAGAAATTTCACAAACAATTCCCCGTGACCAAAGAAAACAGAAACTAAACTCTTGTTGGCAGCAACATTTTTGAAACTACACCATGGTTGTCTTCACATTTTGCTCAATGAGTCCTTCTTCATATCGACATCACTTTTATTTTATTTATAGAAGGTTTGTTTGTTGTAATACTTCGGTAGGTTCGGTTTCAGTTGAAAAGGTGTGTTTTTTTATCTAACACATTTTGCGGTTGATATGCGCATAGACCGAAGATTTCAAGTTTCCTTGCATAATTTAGTCCTAGAATGTCAGATCACACGATCTTGCGGGCCAGACAAGGAGTCCGTTTCTGGAAATTTTGTTGTCATCAAACTCTTTCCTCAATAAGTCGATGATTGCTCTAAAAGTATGGCATCCTGTTAAAACCAAAGGCCTGCTCGATTATGGCACCAGCACGATTATGTTGGCTCGATTATGGCACCAGCCTATAAACCTCACGAAACCGTACATTTTTCGGTGTGTAGCTGATGAATGAAGAAGATGTAACCTTTAAGTTTGTGGCAACTCCCTCCTCTATAGGAAGGAGCTGCTACACAAACCTGCCCTTATTTTTGAGTTTTTGTATGAAAATTTTATAGGTTTTGCTCTTACTAAAACCAAAAACGTAAAATTTTATGTATCTTACTACGTCATTGCTAATGGCATATTCCACATAGGTCCTAATTATGATAAGGGGTAGCCCCCACTTGCACTTATTTTGGAGTTAAAGTAGGAAATTTTTTGTTTTTTTTTTTTTGTTGCAAATTTAGCTAAAAGCACCAAAATTGATGTACGTTACGTTCCTTACGAAGCTATGTTTCAAATAAAGAGTCTTAGACAAGCTGTAGGGCATCTCAAAGTCGCGCACACTCACCTGCAACGTTGTTTATTGTAAACTATCTTGTATTACTCGTATTGTGAATGCATTTTCTAACAACCAATGTGTTAATGCCTTCAGAATCTTTGTTAATTGAACTTCAAATAAACCGTGCAGATTTCTCAATATCTTTTAAGTGTTCCAGTGTGGAAGTTTTTTTGTTTTGTTTTACCTATTTATGCAATTAATTAATAATTGTTGTTATTTCTTTTTGTATCTTTTATCTTACCGTCACGCATGTGGATTTTTTTTTTTTTTTTTTTGGTTTTTTGTTTTTTAATTATAAAATGTCAATTGAAGTACAACTCCAGCTGAAATAACATTTTTCCAATCATGTAGAACAAGATTTTGTCACTGTGTCGCCAATTGTCAATGAATGCTGATAAAAAGTAAAAATAAGATACATACAAGCAGGTAAAACAATTTGAGCTGAAATATGTAGATCTGAAATGAAAACAGTTGTCACGTACTTGTAGCACTGAATGACACCGAAATAATTTTCAATTTACTCTTTTTTTGTTGTTGTTTTGTTGTCTTGCGTAGTTAAACGCTTGACATGTAGCTGTAAGATACTTTTTTTTCTTCTTCTTCGGTGTTGAATTCTTTTGCACCAAACGGCGTCAAGTTCAGCAACGTGAGCACGATCTGTGCAATGTATCTGTATCGTCTGTATTATGAGATATAACGTTTTACTCTTGACACTAAATATCCCAAGAAGACGTGCTGCATGCAATGCATATTTCTTTAACTTGATAGACAGTTGGATGGATGGATGGATGGACAGACAGACATACAGACAGATATACTGCGGAACAGATTGAGATAGAGTACTGTGTTGTGTTGTGATGTTTTCAAACTTGTCAGCTGTAGTAGCTGTATTCGAGTGCTTGTACAAATCGGTTGCATGATTTTGTTTTGTTTCTTCTTTTTTTTCATATACCCTTTATATGCATTGTGACAATGATTATTTTCATTTTGTCAAGAGATTTGTTACGCAGAGTAGTTAATTTAATTGATATATTATATAGAATTTGTCATAGACATAGATATAACATGCAAGAAACAACAACACGCAGAAACACACCACAGCCAAACACAGCACAAATACAATATAGACAAACACTATACAGGCAAACACACCATAGCCAAACAAAACACTTACATAAATACTACACAAGCACACTACAAGCAAATGTAACAGACACAAACATATCATAGACAAACACACCGCAGACAAATATGCCAGAGACGAATATACAGCAAATACACAGCAAAATAGAGAAACACACCACATACATACACCCTGCCGGCAAATACAACACAGACATATAGGCAAACATACCACAGAGAAACACTCCTTAAACAAAAAACAATACAACCCACCATACCAGTGACAGACACACCACAAATACAACACAGGCAAACATACCACAGACACATACACCACAAATACAACACAGACAATCACATAGCATCCAAACATACCACAGACAAGCACAACGCAGACAAACATTTCGCAGAAAAACAAACCACAGATAAATACAACACAGACAAATACACCACAGACATAGCACATACATTGCCACAGATGGACATAGACACAACATACACCACAAGCGCAGACACATTTTCTTAATAGTTTCTGACGTATTTAACTTAATGACACCCGTCGAAAAAGCTAAAAAAAACCGTGAAATCGGCCAAAAAAGACAAGAAACATCCATTCAATTCATACCTGAGTGGTGGAGTACTGCGTTACTCTAAAAGCCAGATGTTCAAGCGCCATGCGCTATATCGCTTAAAGGATAAGAAACTGCCTGCAGTTAAGAAGGTGAAAGTACATATCAAGAAGGTGAAGAAGATCAGCGGTCCCAAGAACGGTGGTGAGCGTACTATTTATCTGCGCAAATCTAAGGCCAACTATCCAACCAAAACCTTCGTCAAGAAGTGCCCAGTCAAGGGTAACTTCAACGAGCACAAGCGCAATGTGCGTAAGAATCTGAAGCCAGGTACCGTGCTCATTCTGCTGGCTGGTCGTCATCAGGGCAAGCGTTTTGTCTTGCTTCAGGCTCTTCCCTCGGGCCTACTGTTGGTCACTGGTCCATTCGCACTGATCCATTCGTGCACACTGCGTCGTTTCTTGCAACGCTTTGTCATTGGTACATCATCTCGTGTGATTTTGGACAGCAACAAGTTGTCCGAACACTTGAACGACTCCTATTTCCGTCGTCTCAAGATCAAGAAGGAGAAGAAGTCCGGCGAGGGTGACATTTTCGCTACCAAGAAGGAGCGCTTCATGCCCAACGAACAGCGAAAGAAGGACCAGAAGGAGGTTGACACTGCCATCCTCAAGGCGATAAAGGCCCATCCAGAGAGTAAATACTTCAAGAAGTACTTGCAGAACATGTTTGCTCTTCACTCCTCCCAATATCCACACCGCCTGAAGTTCTAAGAAGACTGCAGTTAGACGCAGCTTCTTTTTAATGATTTCTTTTGTAAAAATTCAATTCAATTTCAAAAGTAAAAAATTTCCATGAAAAGCAAAAGACGCGAAAAGTCATGTAGGGTATTATATATTCATTATAACTTTAGTTTAATTCATTTTTCAACTGCTTTTTTTTTGTAGTTGTTGGTTTTTATCTTCTGAGGAGCTTTGTCGTATTCGAATTGAGTTGGTTAATCTTGAATTCTGTTCTTTTAACTACTGCGTTCATTGGCTTTTCTCGCAAGCTCTTGGTACTTGGTTGGTGCTGAAGATCTGATTTCCTATTCATTCATTCATGCCTTCGTTTTCTTTCAGAGTACATTCATACTCGTACGTTTTGCCTATTGCTTTTAATAACAATAATTCTTGCATGTCAGTCCAACATTGGTTTTTTTTTTCAAGCGAATTTCATTTTCTTAGTTTGTAAAATAAATGAACAAAACAACAACAATAACAACAACAAAAAGATACTTATGTTATGTTGAAGTTAGGTTTGTATGCTAAACAGAATTCGAAGAACTCTCAGATGCTCAGCTCAGCTCAGCTAAAGTTGCAGTGAAGCGTAAACTTTTCCAATCAGTTCCGCTCCTTCTGAAGTGTAGGTTTTATGATTTTGTTTTCGTCACTTGTCAGAACGCAGAATGTTGTCGGTGGATTTTAGCTTTCTTGGAATGTATAAATTGAAAAAAACAACTTCATAATAAATATTTGTTGTGAATTTTACGATTTGTGGCATTTTTTTTTTTTTTTGTTAATTAGTGTCACAGTTTTAAGTTGTTGACGACATGGTGAAGCCAATGAGAAGATTTATAGTTGCTTCAAATAATTTGCTACAAATGTTTTATAGAATAAAGTCTTCTTTTGTATATATGTCAACTCAAGATATTAATTTCTTTATATACGACGAGTGCAGTTTTTTTTTTAAATCAACCAAGAACAGCATAAACTGCTTTCGAACTGAACAGTGCCAGAGTTGGTGTTCGGGTGTCTGCTGCTCCCATATGTCCTGGTAACTACAATAGTGAGCATTGTAGAATAGACCTTTGGTACTTTAGAGTAGCGATGAGTTTATAGATGTTAATTCTTGACTTAGCTTAGTCAAAAGTTCTTTTGTCACTAGTCTGCTATAGCTTATGGGATGGGATGGACTGCTTCTGAGTGGTTTGTTGCTGATGAGCTTTTAGACATTTGCTGTTGGCAGCTCTCTGGAGAAATACACATAATATACCATTGTAAGTTGGTATACTCGTTTCCGGTAATGTTACAGTGTGGCCAGGAACTCATACCATAAGACCTAAGCATTTGTTTACATTTCGCACCCAACTTCGATTTATGACTAACCGAGCTAATGGTTCTGAATATCTGCCTGATTATAGGAAAATATTAACACTCTAGCGTTGTGGAGGATTTTTTCATTTATTGTATTTGTAATTGTATTTTAACATAGTCTCTGCAGAACAGCGTATATGTAGATGTTTCGATCATTGGAAACATCCTGAGGATCCTGAGGAAACATTTTTTCTCGAAAATAAATTCAGTGTTGGTATTGTCTGCGATTTTGTCATCTAAGTTTTGTTTGCTAAGGTGCCGGCTTCTTGGAGACTAAAAGAAAACACTTTGCATTTTGATGATGAAATTTAGAGTGGTGCCTGAGCAGGGTCTAAATGTGCTGCTGATGGCTTTTGCACAGTCAGCTCGTTGTACACCGGCGAGTTTAGTGCTGTTGTAGCTTTTGGCGTTATTTGTCAAGATCTAGATTTTGGTTAGTTAAACGGGTCTAACGGCATATTGTCTTTCTGTTGTTTGTAAGAGAGTTTGTCGCGGACCGTCTTCAAGACTTCATTCTAATAAAGTTTCATTTATTTGGTTAATTTTACGATGCAATTTTTTTTTTTATTTATTTATTTTTCGGTTAAATTTTCTGTGTAGTTACAAAATTAATCAGTTTATCATATTTACAATGTTTCTAATGCCAATTTTTAAATTTTCTTTTCAGGTAATATTTAATTTTGAAACCATCCAAAAAAGCAGTAAGGTAAAATTTAAATTCAACTGTTGTGAATGTGTGTTACTTATTCTATGGACTTATTCTGTTCTTGATGCAGATTCGGCATCTTATTTTTTTTTTTTTGTTTTTTTTTTTTTGCGCGAAGTTCAGCTTATTACCAAAACGTCATCTTTCCCTTCCTTCTATGCAGCGATGTCATTTCACCTCATTCTGTGGTTTCTGTTTTTAAAAAGTATAGCATTTCGATACCATCCAGACTATCGACAGCATAGCGAATGAACTCCTCCAAATATTCGGACGACACGGGAGCCATTTCCGGTAAATTGTGAATGAGATTGTGCAGTTCCGTCTCCAGTATGACATTCGAGTTCTCTTCTTCGGCTTCTTCGCATAATTTTTTTAGCTCATTTAGTTTTGCAAACAAAAACGATGCAACGTACATCTCATCGTCCAAATCATCATCATCATCGGCATTATTTTCATTAACATCGTTTACATCATCCCGTTCCAAGGGCTCAAAGACAATGTCATTGCCGGCAAACTCATTAATTTTATAAAATGGTAAAATTTTCATTTTAATCTTTGCATGAAGGCTCAATAATCGGGAAACTGTTTTGTTTTGAGATTTTCATCAGATAATATAAAATATAGCTAACGCTGAACTCTACGTAGATGTCGCACTTGGCCCACATAGACCTAACTGAGAATACAAAATACTAGCTGGTGCCCGGCGCGTTGCTGCCCTTCTCCTTGCCTCTATTTCCCATAATTTAGTTGTTATTCTGCTATTCGGGGAGGAAACGAATTCACCAAATCAGAGATCATTAAAATCGGTCCAGCCGTTCTCGAGTTATAAATGGTGTAACTAACCCGACTTTGTTTTATATATATAGACTAGCTTGTACCCGGCACGTTTCTGTCTCTCCACCTGTCTCACCTCCCTCTACCACCCCTTCCCTCTACCACCCCTTCCCCTGCCACTCCTTCCCCTGCCACTCCTTCCCCCTGCACCCTTACATTACCACCTATCTTCCCCTCCCCTTTTACCACTTCGCCTACCACCCTTTACGCTGCATCCATTCCAGATTTTTATTTATAAAGATGAATAATACAAAAATATAGAAAAAAATGATTATCCTATCTGTCTCCCACTAATGTAAGTCGGATAAGACATGACATTCATGCATGACATGCCAGTAACACAAAATATGGCAACACTCAATGGAACGAATGGAATTTTTCGACATTAAAAAAAAAAAAAAACAGATTTTATGAAATTTATAAACCACTGAAAGAGTATATTGCTTTTTTTTAGAATCTGATTCTTCTGTTTCAACAGAAAAAAAATCAGTCAAAAAATTATTTGCATGATTACCAATATTGATTATTTTTTGCCTCAAACCAAAACATCCTTGACTTCTTTTCCATCATCTGATTAATGCACTAAAATGAAACAAAATCTTTAATTAACACTTTCAAAATTTATAAAAAAAATTCACACGAACCATTGACAAAACTAAACGCATAAATTTCAATGACGCAATTTGGCATCAAATTACGTGCATATAAATCTGCTAAACTTTACGCAAATTGAATTTAGTAAGCAATTCAGTTCAGTTCATTTTACACCCTCACACAACTAAAGAGCGAAACGAAAACAAACAAACAAACAAAAAGATATATTGTAATTAAAGTAAAATATACTAAGCCAGAGTTCCCACGATTTTTTTTTCTTCTTTATAGCATAAAAATAAACATAAATATAAAACTAAACCAGTCTGTAGAAATAGAAACGCAAATAAATAAATAAAATGCATGACTGTGAAATTCGAAACGCAATGGAGATGAGACAGACAGACAGACAGACGGACAGCTTGAGAAAGAATCAATTTATCGAATGAATTCATTAAAAATTTCAAAAAAAAAAAAAAAATATGCATATAATTTGGATATAAATAATTATGTATTTAGTATGTACGATATGTATCGGCCTTACAACAACAACAGCAACCAAAACTATCAATGGGTTTCTATGTTTGTGGGTAAATAGTCAATGGAACTAAAGAAAGACAAAAAAAGATACAATTTTATGCTTAAAGATACAAAAGTGCTTTGTAATAATAGAGCGTCATAAATAAGACCGTTAAATAGTTATTGTTGTATGACACCTCAAAAAAAAAAAAAAAAAACACAGTCACTTTTATTTTTCTATCTCTTTTTAACACACGTTTACTACTTACTCTTTACTCTTTTGCACTTTCCCCAAATGCACACTTCACCGCACTAGAAACCAATTCACATAGTATGTATTATCATAGTTAGATAGTTGGATGGATAGATGGATGGTTGCCGGAAGAAAATGGCTTCATTTTGTGCAAATTGCAAAAGCCGTTGTCACTTTATGCGCTACACTTCCCCCCTAACCGTCATCCCAAAGTCAGTACCGCTGTCAACAATTTAAATCTATTTTTTACTCATTTCTTCTCATTGATAATGTAATATGATGTCCATCTAAACAACTAATGTATACAATCTAATAAGACAATAGGTGCCAACGACAACTCTACTTAAGTCATTTAGTGTTGCCAGACACTTGTGTAGAAAGAAAAAGAAAAAACAATAATAACAATAACAATTATCCGTAGTGGTCAGCGCCGTTGTACAATGCAGTGTGACATGATTCAAATCATGTTATATGAATATAAATAAAGTCGGCTCGAAAAGTATGTATGTATATGCATGCAGCTATGAAGTTAGTAGTTAAATTAAATTAAATTTGTTTTTGTTTTAGTTTAAAACAATCCAAATCTTATTATACTAAAAACACTCACACATCAGCAACATTAATAAAAGTTGTTGTTCCATTATTGCAACATTACATTGCATACAGTTTATACTCGTACAGTTGTCTCGAAATATACTTAATATTTCTCATCAGTACACAGCACATTAGTGTACTGATGAGAACCAGTAAGTGTATTTCGAAACAGCTGTGCGCACTGCTTTTCAATCGTGCAATAATACCGTTTCAAATGCATACTAAGTTAAGACTACATATATGCAGCATATCTCAAGACATTGTAATTCAAAGTTAGAGATTCTAGTTCAATTTATATTTATACTTGTCATATATATATTGTAGCGAACTTGTCATTTAGTACATCTAGTTTGATCATTTCATTTATCAAATCTATTATTTTATTTAAAGCAGAATGTACAAGTATTAAAGAAGCAACAAACAATGACTACTTTTGGTATATTAATTAAAACTAGTTCAGTGCTGTAGAACCTCAGTCGAATGGAAATATAATAATGTTTCTTTAGGCAAACTTAAGAAAGTAATTTTCCAGAAATTGAATTCGAACCCGCAGATCGATTTTCAATTGCAAAATTCGTCAAGTTGTCATGGAAGATAAGCTGAGTTTTGCGGAACAACGAGAAATTTTGAATTTTGAACGGTTTCAACAATGGCATAATTTTCTTCACTACGCGCCTTTCGTACACTGTGGTTAAAGACTTCAGATCACAGAGAAAAACTAATTCAGATTCAAACTTATGCACTGAATTGCGTATAGTCTCATCATTATTCGCAGAATGACGAACATGTATTGCGCGAAAATCTCTTTTAGTTTGAGAAATCGAACTCTTTTTTTATAAATTTCAATAATTTCCAGCCTGAATTTATTCATGGTGAAATGTCAAACTTATCTGAACACAAAAGACATCACATGTCAAATATTAATAAACATACATGGCCGCCAGGAGCAGTCAAAGTTCGGACATATTATTGGTAGGTTTGTTACATATTAATAATATTAATACTGTCTCCATTTGTTTGTCCTCAAGGACTATATTTTTTTCGATAAGGATTTAAATTCTTATCAAACAAACATCAGCTCATGAAAAAATGCTATTGTACAAATTAGTTTTTCAGGCTTTTGATGTATGGTTGTGCTTAAAACCAACAGAAACTATACATAGCAAAACATTAATGGGCGCGCAAACGAAGTTTAAACTTGTGCAAACGAGGGCTAACATTGGGCAAGTGAATTGCAGCCTTAAAAATTACATATCACAATGTGCAAACATGGTTACAAATATATTTTTCAAATTATTATCCATCGCTTGCCACAACTTTTGTCCCATCTTTCTGGCAATTTTCGGATACCAGCTCGGAAAGTCGACTCGTCTTTTGAGGCAATCCAATCATCGACCCATTTTTTGCAATGTTCACATGAGGTGAACTTCTGCTGGGACAGGCCATGTGTCATCGACCGGAACAAGTAGTAGTCGAAAGGAGCGATGTCTGGAGAATACGGTGGGTGGGGTAGAACTTGCCATTTCAGCGTTTCCAAGTAGGTCTTGACCTGTTTTGCAACATGTGGCCGAGCGTTGTCATGCTGCAAAATCACTTTGTCGTGCCTTTCTTCGTATTCCGGCCGTTTTTGCTTCAGTTCGCAGGTCAAACGCATAAGTTAAGTACGATAGCGTTTCCCCGTGATCGTTTCATTCGGAGTTGTTCACAAGCGAAAAATTGACTTTCGACGTCACGTTTCTTCAACTCGTATGGCAGCCAGTTTCCTTGCTTTTGAATCAATCCCATGGCTTTTAGACGTTTGCAGACTGTCGACTCATCCACTTCCAATGATTCTGACAACTCCTGAAGCGTTTGGCATTGGTTCACATAGGCCGGCCGGCTGTTCCTTATCTTCTGGCCCGGCCGTTCCTTATCTTCGAGCTCAAAATCACCATTTTTAAAGCGACCAAACCACCTCCGACACGATTGTTCAGATAGAGCATGCTCGCCGAAAACTTCCACTAAGATTCGATGACTCTCGACCGCACTTTTCTTCATATTAAAGTAATGAAGAAGAACTCCCCACAAAAACACTTTATCTGGTACGAAATTCGATATGTTCGAGGCAAAATTTAGTATTATTGTTTACGTTTCAAACAAATGACACAAGCTGCCAAAGACGCTCATTGACAATAGGTTTTAGCGGCAAGAAATTGGAAACTCGATTATTGGTTCATATACCAGTGTGAAATCCTCATTATTAATTCAAGGTCTCAATAATTTTTGGCGTGTGAGCAAACGAAGTTTAAACTTGTACAAACTAGGACTAACTTTCGACAAGTGATCTACAAACTTAAACATCTATGTATATTTCGCACTCAGTTGTTTTGAATGAACGCTTCATTTTTTTACAGACTGTACTTTGTATACGAGTATTTATGTTGCTTGTTGGCAATTTGATACAACAAATTGTAGTTGCTGCTGCTGCTGCTGATGCCAGATGTAGTATGCACGCATGCGCAGTTATTGCAAATTGTTGCCGCTATATTCAGTTAACTTTCTAATTTTTTTTTTTCATTTTTATCTGCAAAATTTTTATTTTATTGTGTTACCAATTTTGTCGTTTCTGGCATTTTACTGACACATATAATACATATAATACAAGTATGTATCTGTATCTATTTCGATTTTGCATTGTATAAAGTATCTTTTATCGTAGCACTTTTGGCCATTTGTCGCATAATTCTGTCAACACACCACCACACTGTGTTGAAGCATTCCTTTGAATACCATTCACACACGTAGTAGGAAATGGTACGTACCATCAGTTTGTCAGAAATTTTGTAACGCATTATATATACGCAAAGTATATATGTATATGCTTGATCTGCTTGATGAGACGAGTCGATTTAGACCCATACAAACCCAACGCCGTCCACTATTGGATTTTTATATGAAAAACTTATTTATTGGAGTGGATATCAACTTGAAATTTTTTTATGTAGGATTCTTAGAATCGTTTGATTTACATATCTACATATATAGTGTACCATGCCCACTTTTGGGGATAGTAACCGTATAAACCTACCATACACTTTTGGGTTTTTGTATGAGAAATGAAAATACGTTTACTACAGACAGAAGCTTCACCACTATATATTAATTGGCGTGTCCCACACAGATTTAGGCGCATAGCCACCCATAAATACACACCATTCACGTTTAGGTTCGTGGCTTTTACAATTTGTTTTCCTCCTAATAGTAGCTGCTAAGTATACAATTTGAAATGGTATACTTTCTTGTTTTTATATATTTTCTTTTAAAATTTTTCCAATTTGTGCCAAGTTGCGCTATTTCAATTTGAATTTGAGCCATCAGCTTATCGAACACGCTTATCGTTTTTGTTGGTGTCGATGTCGCTCATAAATTATATTATGCGCGAAATTATTAATAATACATAAAGTACATACTAAAATCCCAAAGACAACTTTAAAGTTGACATAAGAAAATGTTCTCATGTACCGGTAGTATTTCGAAAATAGTTCTTGGAATTTGTAGGAATCCCCTCAAAAGTGGTATCACTCCTATATTTGAAATTGTGAAAAGTAATTTTTGTGGTGCTTTTTTAGTACATATTCTTGATATTGTTATATGGAATTTCTTATTGTGTTCAGTAATAGGAATTTAAAACGGAAATACAAAATTATATTGTTAGTATTAATTTACTCGTTTCCTGTTGCTGTATAATCTAATTAGCTGTGTAAGGGTGAAGAGTGTCAAAAATTGAAACATAACCTTGAGCAAGGCTTCAATTTAAAAATCAGACAAACAAAAAGGCAAATCGAATTGACAAGAGACGAAAAAGACTGCTAAACAGACAAACAAATAGACAGGCAAATAAGGAGACAGATTAACAGACAGATGAATAACCGATAAAGTTTTAGAGAGACTTATAGACAAATAGGCAACAAACGACAAACAAACATCATTGCCGATAGAGAAACAAATCAGATAGACACTATATCAGATAAAAGGACGCAAAGACAGAACTATAATAAGATACAAAAGAAACTAAAAGTACAGACAAACTAAAAGATAAATTAATATATAGAAAAACAGACAGTTGAACAGACAGATAAATATTTGTGAAAACATACAAACAGTCAAATAAATTTACAGAGGAATAGACAGACAAACTAGCAGATGCAGTTAGATAGACAAAGCAAGTGACAGATAAACAGACAAACAACCAGACAGACTAAAAAGCAGACAGACAGATATGAAAAGTAACAAGCAGTCAGATAAACTCACAAACAAGAAACTCACAAGACAGACAAACCGACAGTAAATAGATATAAAAGCAGGCAGAAAAACTTTTTGGTAAAACAGACAAAAGGACAAACAAACAGACAAACTAACAGACACAGTTATATGAAAGCATACAGACAATTAGTTACATAAACTTATAGACGAATTGACAAACAAACTAGCATAAGCAGATACTCGTAGACTGCAAAACACAGAGACAAATTAACAGACAGACAAATAAACAGACGATTAAGCAGACGACGAACCACAAACAGACAAAAAATCAAACAGACAGAATGATATGAAAAAGGAACTCACAGTCGTATGGATAGACAAACCGACAACCACACTTTCAAAAAATCCCACTCCGCATTGGTGGCGAATTTGGCATTTGGTTCACTTGACGTGGAGATATCGCGGAGCTAACGCAAAGTGACAGTGTGTTTGTAGCATCGGTCGAAAAATTAGCTTCGTATTAAGAGCAAATATTAAGTTCTCTTTTTTTTTTTTTTTTTAAATTCAGTAAAACTATTACCGAAACGTTTAATTTGATAAAAGAATAGTTTATAGTGAGAATAAGTTGCTCCGTACCACAGTGTAGTATGATTGGTGTAAGCGGTTCAAGGAAGGTCGAGAGAACGTACAGAAAAACTGAGGTTCCTGAAACTAACATTGAAAAAGTGCATGAATTCATCAAAAAAATCAAAATCTGCATTGCGATACATTGCATACAAAACGACAAAAAAAAATTCAATTAAACACAATTTGACCGACAATTTAAATGTACGAAAGGTGTGTGCATGGTTTTTTCGGATGTGTTACAAAGTAAACACCACTTTTTCATCTTGCCAAAACAAACCCAGTTGTGCGAGTTCTCACTACTGCACTACTGCTCGTTAGTATTAACGATTTAACTAACTACTAATCGTTAGTCTTTAACTTGTTCCAACTTATTTAATGCTAGAATAGTTGCATGACCACATTTATTGAGTCCTTCCAAACTAAGGTAAGAAACTACTTACTAAAATGAGCATTTATTTATTATCTAAACTAAAACCGACCAAAAAAAACCCCCCCCCCCCCAAAGCGAATAGAAAAGTTTAATTGTGTGAACTCATTACTAATCAATATAATAATAAAAATTAAACTAAATCAATGCCGCCGATAGCGATTTGCACAATACGTTCCCGTGTGTGAAACGCATTATCGTTTGGTGGAGATGATGATGGTTTCGCTGGATTTTTATGGAGCACCCATAAAATAATTGTTGTACAAATCGAACAAAGTTCAATTTCAGTTTTATTTTTGCTGCAAACTTGCAACAAAAAAAAAGAAAAATTTAACTTAATTTTTCTTGGTCACGCATTGCTTTAAATCGAATTGATTTGGTAGTAAATAGTTCTTCAAAAAAATAAAAAAAAAGAGCAGAAGTTTCTTTTAGGAGGCGGCTGGCTTACTGACAACGGAAATGTTGTCTAAGATATTTTAACTAATGCGCTGTGAATTGTGGGACTACTTGATTGCTACATGTGAGGTTAAAAAGAATACAATAGTGTATGGATTGGAATGGATTGGTTGGCATGGGCTGGTCTGGTCTGGGCTGGGCTGACAAACGGCGGCAGTCATTAAAGTTTTAAGTGCTTTTTTTTGCCATTTTCATTTTTTTCATTGGAACTGTTTGTCGAGCGCAAATATTTATTAATTTTAGTTCACATTTTTGTTTATCTTTAGTACACAGATACACACACACACACACACACACACACACACGTGCATGCACATACATATATAGAAAAAAGTAATTTATATAAATTTTCGCATACTCATTTTTTGTATACCTAGATAAGGTCGTTCGATTTCATGCGTCAAGTGACTGTAACACTTCGTTGTTACATACAAATATTGTAAATTGGTGCGTCTATAAATGCCCTACTTTCATTCTATTACGAGTGCATTGACTGTTTTAGTTGCTCATATTGTTTTTTTTAGCTTAGATGATTCGAATGTATGTACATCACTTATGACAATAATGTTTTATGGTTCTTTTACTGCTGACTCCACTTAAGTGAAGATTTTGTATATCTTCATTGTATATACATATATATATATATATATATATATATATATATATATATATATATATATATATATTAGATAATTTAGGAATGGAACTACAAATTACTCCAGATTGCGCTCATTGCACCATTTTTATTGGTGATGCTTTCAGCTTTTATTAACTGTTTTGAATTTTTTTTCTCTCCTATTGTTAAACTACGAGTATAATGTTCGAACTACACTTCAAATTATTTTAGTTCTATATTCTTTTATGTATACGAGGCTTGACGCTGAATATACAATAGGCAAAATCACCTTTGACATGACTTAACACGCTCTGATATCTTCCTGACTTTGTACTCGCATGCAACGATCTACTCAATATCTATTGTCTTATACACATACTTAGTAGACTGATTACACTATATCTTCCATAATTACGTTTATTATTAACCACTTTTGGAACTGTAGTCGTCGTATATCGTCTACACGTATTTATGTTCGCCTACTTAAAGCTTGTAAATGCCTACAACGACAACAACGCTAATGACAATGAAGTTGTTGACTTGACAACTCTGATTCCTATTCCGATTCCGATGTGGCTGCAATTGTTTATGAGGTATTCCTATTGCTCCATACACTTCAGAGCTATTGTGCCACTTATGCGGAAGCATTGAGTGCCATAATTTGAGGTGAGTAATTGTTTAAATCACAATGATTACAATTGCATTCAAAAAGAGTAAACTTCAGACTACAGTATAAGTAATTGTCTGTATTCGAGTAAGTGTTGTAGCACTTATACAATACATACAACTGACAATGAGTGCAACTCTGTTTACTGACCTGAAAATCCATAATGCATTTTGCATATTTTATCTTTCATGTAAACTATTTCAATTCTTATTGTCAATGTTGGCAAATTTATGCTTATTTTAGTAGAGTTACTGAGAAATATAAAATTGCAATGACTTAATATAAAAAAGTGCTTATTTTTTTATATATATTATTATATTTTTGAATGTATTATGTATATCACACTTAAATTATACCAACGATTTCGATAAAAAAGAAAACATATCAAAATCTATTGCATATTTTGTGTGTAAAAAGCATCAGCAATTCTTACTCACGCAGCGAAAAAAAAAACAGCATAAATAAATAAAAATCCACACACGCTTCACATTAAAAACACATATACATACATACACACCTATTTTGTTCCGCGCTCTGTCTCGTTCGCATAGAACGTATTCGTGGCATATAAGTAACGGAGGCACGCGTTAGAGAAAATTAACGAACGGCGATTAAGAACCGCATGAAATATATGTATGCAAACGTTCAGTGTTCAAATGATCTGTTTGTATTTGCGCGTGCTTGGATGTTTACACTCAAGTTCTGTAACTTAATAATTTTTATTGACCAGCATGCTCGTTTATTTGATGCTAGAATATTTTACTTTAATTTGTATGAAAAAAGAATCAATCTTTAATTTATTTACCTTTACACATTCGGTCAATCGTAAATAATTACTGATTTTCAGTCTCATATAATACTTATGTAATATTAATAAACGAAGTAAGGTCCCAGAATTATTATTGCATTGTGTGCATCGTGTACTGCTGTGATATATTTTTGACATTTTGAAGTTTGGATCCAAACATGCCGGCAATTTTTCACAATTTTCTAGTTTTTAAACATCATCATCAAGGTAGGCCGAATTCGGTCTTCTTTAATGACTTCGGTCAAATCGAACTTTTATAGACTTTATACCAATTTGCTTTATACCGTCGGTGACTGATAATGGTCATATTCGCTAGTTTTGACTTTCGTAAACTTTGCTTCAAGCCAGAATTGAATTTGTTTTGTGTAAACAAAAGCTATACAGCTATACTTTAAAGAACTGAGAGACATCCCTATGAATATCATTTAAGCTACAATAAATGTGCCTTGTGAGCTGATGAAATAATTTGTATGTAAATATTGTAAGCCATGGATTTAATAGAAAGTTCCGCTACGATTTTATTGAAAATTTTTCTTACTCTTTAAATCTTTTGTTTGTATCCTTTTGTAGAGAATTCTTTTTTGACAAACTATTTCTACTCACTCAGAGTCACAAACGCAAGCTAAATCTTCTGCGAGTATTAACGATTCCAAATTATTTTTGGTTTCGACCCAAATACGTTGTAGATGCTACACCCAACTTAAGAGCTAAATTGCAAAATGATTTACTACAAACAAAAGAAAAGAAAGAACAAGTCAAGAAAAAAAAAACATTGAAATTAAATGTGACATAAGCGAACCTTTAATACGCTACAATTTGGAAATTTATTCGAATTGATGCATATATTTTTTACTATTATATTTTGACTTAAGAAATAGTTAGGTTAAACCAGTATTTGTCAATGAAAGATACTTGTATTTTTATAAAACACGCGCCAATACAAACAGTTCGCTTGACTGCAACAAAAAAATGTGCATTTACTATTATTTCTTGCAGTACTCTATCAACGTTTGTTATGCGCCTCTCTGCGTTGCGAAGTATAGAAAAAGTGAATTAAATGTCTGTTTGTATGCCTTCTAAAGAAAGAGTGAGAGTGTGTGTGTGAGAGAGAGAGAGAGAGAGAGAGGAACAAAACGTGTCTGTATACATTTTATGTGAATTTTAATATGCAAAAATCCAAATCAGCTAATTCGAAAACTTCCGTATATAAGGTTGTCTTTCAGTTTAGGACATCATATTGGATCTACCTTTTAAAAAAAAAGTTGTATTATACTGGGTGTCTCAAAAGAAAGTTCACATTTGATTTGCTGATTGCGTGAACGCAACTATTCCGAGTGGCGCGAGGGGTATGTCAATCGGTAGCCTAGCTTTTGGGAATTTAGTCTCTATGGAGCGTTTTTCGGGAGCGGACCGTACGCACGTGAGTTTTACAAAAACGGTAAATCAGCGACTGTAGCACGTAGAAAATTCTGCAGTATTCGACATGTTCGTCATTTAAATGATGCGCCAAGCCCGCGACTCATTTGAAAATGGGTCGAGAAGTTTGAAGAGACCGGTTCAACGCTGGAAAAATCAAAATCCGGGCGTCCAAGGTCTTCGAGAACGTTGGAAAACGTAGACAGTGTTACTCAGTCTGTTCGTGACAACCCGGACCTTTCGATTGGGAAGCGTGAGGTTGCTTTAAACGTGTATAGATCATCATTGTTTCGCATTTTTAGCAACTTCACACACGTCCAACAGGTCTCTACCACGAGTTCATGAAATTTTTCCTGGCAAATTGATCTCCAGGAGAGGTGACATAAATTGGCCTCCACGAAGTCCCGATTTAACCGCTATGGACTTTTTCCTGTGGGCTTACGTCAAATCTAAAGTTTACGGCAACAAACCGACTTCCCTGCCACAATTAAAAGGAAATATCAGTCACGAAATGGCAGGCATCACGGAGAATACCTGCCGAGCCGTCATAGGAAATTTTAGTGCTTGTTTAAAGTAATGCCGTTAACGCAACGGTTTACATTTGAACAATATCATTTTTAAGAAATAAATTCGCGAATGGTTTATTTTAAAATGTAATAAACATTTTTTCAATAAACTACTTACTTTTTTTTATGGATTTTTTAAATGTGAACTTTCTTTTGAGAAACCTTGTATTTTATTTTAATTGAGCATACTATGAAATTACCACTCAATTGCATGTGTTGAAGTGGCTGAAAATTGAATTCCAAGACAAGTGTTGTTAAAAGCTTTTATTAAAATTCAAACATTTAACACTTTTCACAATTTGAGTGAAGGGTATACAGAAAAAAAAGAAAAAATTGACAATAAGAATTATATAGCACTCGGCTACATTCTCTTAAGCACTGTTCTACTCTTCACTTCACTTCACTACAGTTCGGTTCAGTTCGGTTCGGTTTTTCTTACTTAAAAAATTTTCTTTGGTCGTTTTTGTTTTTTTTTTTTTCTGCACGGTCATTTATAATAAGCTGTAAATGAATTGCTCCAAATACGTTGCGAAGAAGTCTTACAATAAGACAGAGAAGACAATCAGACAGATCGTTGGACCGGTAGATATATTCTTATTCCTACAAGTAGTATGTAGTTAAGTAGACAGACAGACGGACAGACAGCGTTGTATTGTATTGTATTATATTGTAGAAGAGGACGCATATTTCCTCTACTCGATCAGTGGCTTGGAACCAATGCCGATCTTGGTCGATCTTAGTTTAGTGTTTTGGTTTTAGGCTGCTTTGCCGTTTGTTGCTGTTTTTTTTTGGTTTGTTTGTTTGTTTGTTTGTTTTTTCTAGACACTATCGCTCAGAGTCCGGAGTCACGGTCACGTTTCGCATCACGTTCAGCGTTGTACATTTCTCTTTTTACTGTTTGTTGTTGTTATTTTTGTTGTTGTAAGTTTGTTGCTGCTAATTTTTGTCCCTCATTTTTTCTTTCTTTAGTTTGTGTTCTTTTTTTGTATCTTTTTTTTTTTTTGTATCTTTTTTTTTTGTTTTGTATCTTTTATTTTTTTGGAACGTGTCTGCCATGTATTGTTTATAATTTGCGAATCGTGAACGAAATGTATATTTTTTGTTTTTTTTTTTTTGTGTACTTTGTAGCTGAACTTAACTCAGCTCAGCTGACTGAGTGACTGAGTGACTTTCTGAACTTGCCATGTGCACTACAATTTGGCCAGCTGATAATAATGTTGTTGATGATCATAATTTGTTGTAGTTAAGATCATTGATAAGTTTATGCAGTGTTGTGGTGTGTTGTACCAGCTGCTGTGTTGCTAGCAATAAAAAAATTATTTTATTGAATGTGACGTTGAAATGGACTTGACATACATATAGATACATTGATATAGCAAATAAAATTCATCTGTTTTGCAAATTGTTTAAAATGATACACTAAATTAGATAAGTGTGTAGAGTGTGAAGAGATGAACTTCACCGACAGTCTACATCAAGCCACCAAGGCGAAATACTTGGTGTTCCTTCAGCAGGTTGAAGTTCAGGTACCACATTACTGCGGTCGTGACTATCTGTCGTACCAAAATATAGAAGCTATTCTAGCTTCTTAATCGAAGTAGTAAACTTCAAAGGATGGAAATCTCGCATCACAAATGAATCCAGACCTTCCAGAATAAACTAATCACCGGTTATACGTTCGCAATTCTACCTTACACGGTGACCTCAGTTTGACTACCATCAAGTAAAGAATTTTCTTATTTTTGTTAAATTACAAAAATTTTGCGAATATAAATAGGTATCTCATAGGGCAGCTTAAGCGCAGTTTGTTGCCTTAATAATAAAAATTGCAGCAATTACAAAGGCATACTGCGCCACTCAGCAGACTTTAACTCTTACCTAAGTGATTAGAAAGAAATTGTGCAAATTTATTACGTAACAATACAAACCAATTATCGATTAATAATTGTATTTATTAAAATTAATCGATAATGCATTAACTATTAAACATTCGTTATACTATATGTACAACTAATTGTTTATTTCAATTGACTAATCTTTAACAAAATCTAGCATTAATCAAATACAATCAATTTAAATCGATTAAGCGATTTACGGTTTATATTTATGTTTTTATATTTTTTACTATATATTTATGTTTCATCAATAAATCACAATCTAGAAATCGATGTGACATTATTAAAAACGAACTATTTTTTGAATCGATTTATCGATAATATTACGCACTAATCGGCACACACACACACATATACATACATACATACATACATACATACATACATACATACATACATACATACATACATACATACATACATACATGTGTAGTACAAGCTTAACGATGTGGTTGTTTATACATTGAAGCATTTTTTGACCTATCTAGTTTTGATCTGACCTGTCTTCTACCAACTTCTTTTCTATTTATTCGTATACAAAAAAAAAAAAAAGCTCAAATGATGCCACTTTAAAGTTGTAAACTATGCAAAAAAGAGGCCACCATAAAAAAACCAACGGTAAATATCAGAAAACGACTTCAAGAATACCGTCAAGCGTAGAAATTACTAATACGACCACTTTCGCCAAAATGCAATGCTACAACTAGTTACGAATTATAAATGCTTTTACATTTTAATTGCAAGTTTGTAATGCACCACTAAGAGAGAGAGAGAGAGAGAGAGAGAGAGAGAGAGAGAGAGAGAGAGAGAGAGAGAGAGAGTACATGAAACTTTTAAAAGATGTTTCAATAAATATTGTATAAGTACTAGTAGCATGGTTTGAAATGAAAAAGACCTTATATCGACTCTCCGTCACATTAGTCAAAATAAACGAAACTGAAGCTTAATTGTGCTATTTCAATGATTTTTTTATGTCGAGTAAGTTATTCTAACAAACGAATTCAATCAGAATTTATAGGCCTTAGCTATGTTTTGCATGCTTTTTGTGTAGCAACTAATTGTATACGATAAACAACTACTAAATGCATGCATCTAACTTTGTATCTCATGTACTATGCAATACAATATGTACCATGAAAATAATCTTTTCACATCAGCTTTTGTGGTTTGTAGCGGTTTTCCGGTTTTTCGCTTAATACCCTGCACATATTCAATACACGTACAAATGATGCTAAGCATTTAAAAATAGTTTGCATAGTTTGTATAATAGCAAAAATGTTGTTGAAAATCTTATGCAAAATATTTCTAATCTATATATAGTCAAGTTTATCTACAGATCATTGTACAAAATGCTGTTTTGTTTTTTATATACACGTATTGAAGCAAAACTTGATTGGGTGCTATTAACTACGACATAGTATATTGCTTAGTCAGTTTAGTTCAACATTTAGTAGAGTTCAATAGCTTTAGGTTAGCCTAAATATCTAGCCACTAAATCATTCGTATTTATAATTGTGTGCAGCACTTGTGTAGTAACATATTGAAGTTAACATTTTTTGGTCAGAAATCTTGAGCAACTCTGTGGAGATTCGAGACAAATAATTATACCATTGTGTAGGCCTATAAATTCTCTATTTACGAGTACTTCAAACATTTCAATCGTTGCAGAAATTCGAAAGTAACAGCGCCAAAAGTTAAAATTCCTCAAAAGGTCATGTGCTACGGAGCTGACGCTTGAAAAATAGTTTCAAGCAAAACGATGATCAGTTTTGATTTCTATTTATTTTGGGTAGCGTATTCAAAGAAACAGTTTTTCTCAAGTTTAACTTTTCTTCTTTTGTTTAATTTTCTTTAGAACTTTTTTTCTTTCTACACATTTTTCTATATCTCTAAGCTGAACTTTGTAGATATACATACTTGTATATACTCGTAACTGGCAAGTGTTTTTTTGTTGTTTCACGCGACTTTTCTGACCTCTTCCGAGACCGTTGTCGGCATAATTGAACTTGTGCCGGAAAAGCATAAAACAGCGCCTGACTGCAATATACAACTTGAGAATTTCAAATGAAAATACATACATACATACATACATACATAGATGCGTTTATAATTTTATTTAAATTATATGCATTATTGCCGAAAAACTTAAAATCAAAACCAAAAAACCAAAAGAGAAAAAAAAAATGCTTTTTGTAAATTCGAAGCAGGCAATTGACCTTCGCCAAAGCAACAATTCAAGTGTCAACTTGACTTTGGATATTGTTTGAAGTTTTTTAACTTGTCTTTAGAGTAAGAGTATTGTGTTGGAGTGGAATGGAATGGAATGGAATGGATTGCCAAACCCACTCGATGCAACTCGATGCGCAGCTTGATGTCTCCTCCAACCATACTCAAATGAACAATCTTTGATTGCATGCATGCAATATGCATTTTAACTCTTCTTCTCCTTCTTCTTCTTCTTTTTTACCATGGATTGCATGAGCATTGGCTGAATTGACTGACTGGTTTTAGCTGACTGAATGTTTAGGCTTTACACAGCTACTTGGTACATGAACTTGAAAGTTGTTTGTTGACAATAATGATGAAGTTCGTTTGAAGAAGCTGAAACAGCATTTGTAGAAAATTATTTTCATACAGCATACACTTTTGCTTTTTTTTACTACGAGTGTGTACAAATTAAAAAAGTTGATTAAAAATCTGCAGACAATGTTTTTCCGGAACTCTTGCGCACAAAACTATCGTATGCGGATCCGCAAACGATTTGCCTGCCGGCACACACTTTTTTGGTCAGTTTGTGGCAAAAAACGTTCCTACGCTTTCGGATCGACTGCATGAAGCTTTTTCTATTGTTATTTTTGATAATAAAAAAAATTAGAGTCGTTCATCTAGTACTAATAATAATTAGTTCACACATACATATGTATCCATATAATTAGTAAGCTTCTGATTTGCGTTTCAACTCGTTTCGCTCATTGGCGGCGTTGTCAGTCTCTCCATGATAACATCATGACCTTGTTAAACTTCATCGTTTGGTCAACTATTTGAAATGGAGTAGATAGCTCTTTGCATCCACCTGGTAGAGCTGCAGAGACATTTTCGAGAATTTACCTGTCTAGATATTCTGTTGTCGCACGCGTACATGATACGGATTGATATATTTCAAATCGTGAGGAAAATTATCAATCCATGTTGTACCAAGATCGTGTTGTAGTCAAAATCTTCAATTAGCGACTAAAAAAGTAGGTTGCCATTGAGGGTAACCATCCTTCCAGCATACTTTTCGAAGAAAAATACTACTAAAAAGGCATGAAGAAAAATGACAGTGTATTACAATTTTTCAATTTCAATCCCCAACCACAGTTCTTATATCAGTTGACTTTAATGTTGCATTTGATTTGTTGCACTGCGACTATGGAGAAGTCACTTCTCTAAGCTACTTGGCGGCAATGAAGATAATAATACCGCCGATAGAGAAGTATTTCTAGAACCACTAATTGACGATGGTTCTCTTCTAGAGCGACCAGATTATAACAAGGTTACAAAGAGTTTTTTACCGAGTTTAAAACAAAATTGAATATTTGCTCTTTTGTTTTTACGACTTAACTACAAAAACTGTTGTTATTAGAACGTGTGTCATATTGTAACCTATCGAACGATTAGCATAAACTTAGCTGCTTTCGAAAGAAGAAAAATGTAGCTTTCTAACACTGCCAACATTTAATAGATGGCGCTACGTTTTCTATGGGTTAAATTAAAAGTTCGGTTATTTGTAATAGATTCAGACTAATGAGAAATAGTAAGCCGTGCTTAAAGCGCATTCACACGGCTGTGTGTGTGATAGCTTTTAATTTCCCCTTTTTAAATCGACCAGGTGTGAATACGCTTACATTTATTTATACAAGTAAAATCAAATTAACTAATATTATACAAAATAACGGGTGTTTTTTAATAGACGTGTGGTTTTCAAGAATAAATAAAACGCATATAATTTAATGTTGTGTCCAAGAATTTAGCTTTATTGTAAAGATAAGGGTTTGGCATTATGTTTTAAAAATGATTTCGGGCAAGTGTGCGCCGCGGCTGGCTCGAATATATTCCAGACGAGAGGCCCAATTTTCTACCACTTTTTGCAGCAATTGGGGCCAAAATGTCAGTAAAAGCGAGCGCCGAATATTCTCTTCCAAGGCGTCAATCGTCTCGGGCTTATCTGCGTAGACAAGCGACTATAAACCCACAAAAAATAGCGGTGTTAAATCGCACGATCTTGGAGGCCACGCCACAGGCCCACGACGCGAGATAATGCGCTCAACAAAAGTTAAGCCAACGAAGCAATCAGTAAATTGATTGTTTCGTTGGCTGTATGGCATGCAGCGCCGTCTTGTTGGAACCAAAGGTCGTCCACATCAACATTTTCCAATTCAGGCACGAAAAAGTCGTTAATCATGGCTCTATAGCGTTCCCCATTGACTGTAACATTATGACCGGCTTTATTTTTGAAGAAATATGGAACAATGATTCCCTCTGCCCATAGAGCAAAGCACACCAAACAGTGACTTTTTGAGGATGTAACGGCGTCTCAACAATGGCTTGTGGATTATCATTACTTCAAATGCGATCATTTTGTTTATTAACGTAACCATCCAACAAAAAGTGAGCTTCATCGCTGAACAAAATTTTCTTGTGAAAATCGGGATCGGTGGCCATCTACTTTTGGTAATGAATTTGCACGATTTGCAAACGTTGGTCCGGAGTAACTCTATTCATTATGAAATGGCAAACCAAACTGAACATAAATCAAGTGATTTTGAATTGTAAAAAAACAGCTGCCGAAAACAGTGTTGCCAGATTGAAAGTCACACGTTTAAAAAAAAAAAACAGCCGTTATAAAACTTTCCAACTGTAATTTTTTTAGAAAAAAACATCTAAAAATAAGAAATAAATATTAGCAAATCTTCAACCATCAGAAAACAACAAAAAAAAAAGATTTATAGAAAAATTTACACATTTTTCAACAACTTTAATAGTTGTATTTTTACTATTGTTGTTGTTGTTGTTGTTGTTGTTATTGCTTATATAATCAATGTATTTTTGTTGTATTGTACAATAAGATGCGACATAAAATTCAATTGGAATTCATACGAAAAAAAAATTATTGAAAAAATTTCGCCAATTGCATGAAATTTTCACCAACAAGACGAGTCTCAAGTTGAAATGAAGAAAAACCCAAGCCAAAAAAAAGCATATATTTTTAAAGAAAAAAGGAAAACAATTTTAAATAGCCAATTGAGCATGCAATTGTCAGTGGTTAATGTCAAATGAACGAACAAAAAATTGTAATATATACTTATTATGTATCGTATGAATATGTACATACATAGGTAGATAAAACAGCGTCATAATAACACTTCATATAACAATAATGACAAAAATAAAGAAATAAATTTCACCTTCACAGTTGACGAAAACAAAAAAAAAAAAAAAAACAAAAAAACAAAAACAAAAAAATTTTGGGAAAATATTGCAAACGCTTATATCGAAGTTTAAATACGCTACACAAAACATGAAGTTTTTTCGTTTGCAGTTAGGCTTCCATTACTTGGTGTTTATCTGTTTTTTTTTTCTTTTTCTATTTGATATCAGCCAGTTTATGCTGGCTTGAGGTTCCAATGCACTGGCGATTCGCTAACTACTGATCGTTACTCTTAGCTTTAACTACTATTTGTTAGTATTTAGCTAGCGAAAAAAGTTTGCATTACCTAAAATAGTAGTAACTACAATAACTAACGATTTAGCTAACTACTGATCGTTACGTAGTTAGGCCGATAGTTGGTACTCACTACCGGTGTTATGTGCAATCGCTTCTGCAGCACCGGTGCAGTTGAACAACTGGGAAACGTATGTATACACACACGCACTTAGTTTTGTTTTCTATTTGTATTGTAATAATTAACCCATATTTGCGTGTGAGCAAAACAAATATCAAAAATTGCAAGACCTGATGTAAGTTATGCTATCTTTCTATAACATATGCAGCATTTTCAGAGAGTTAGATAGTTTTATATGAGTACTAAATTTTAGTTTCAATTTTCAGAAAATCACTGGAATTTACTTTTCCAAATCTATTTTGATCTGCAACTTTTTAAGTATGTGCAACTGAGCGGTATTTGAATGACCTTTTCAACAATAAACTACATACTACAAAATATTTCTTCGCAAAATCTAAATCTTGCGTTTTCTTTTTTAACTATTTGCGTAGAATAAAAGATGCTTGTGTACTATAACTGCAACTCATTGAATGTGAAATCTCAGTATTTTTCAATTGGTCACAGTACAGGCGATTTGGAGGAACATTTTGTTTGCAAATTTGTTAAATTTTGTACGCCTATATTTATTGCAGTATAGAAAATCTTAAAATGAAGCTGACTGCTTTGACATAAGTTTCATTGTTCAAGTTCATACAATCGAAATTGCAGTGCATACGGCAAGGAGTTCTGTTTTGTGACAATGTAAGATTCAATACCTTTCTCTCTGCATACTGTATGTGCATATTCAGACGATATATGAACTTTTTTTAAGCCCATCTCTGATAGAGAGTTCAGGATTCATTCGAAATGCATGAACCACTTCTAAAACGTTTTGCACGGAACTTCCAAGTTTTCTTTTTATAGTTAATTTTGCCTCGAAGTATTTCTTTCTTTAGCTTTGCTCGTCTATGCTTTCATTCTTAACGTCTAGCTTAAATCTGAGATAAAAGCAGCTAAAGACTTTTAGAGCGAAGCTCTTTATGGCTGACTTAGGGTTTAACGAACCAAACGTTAGCTAGAACGAAGTTCAAGTAAGAAAGGGAAAGTGTAGTTGCAACTATAGCACTTTTGTAATATATAAATAATAAAATTAATTACAATAAATTTTCTACGCATAAATCTTTTTTTAAACTCCAATTGTATAACAAAAGGTTTCCAGTGCATTCAACTGAAAATCAAAAAAAAAAATTTATAAAATTCACTTTTTAAAAGACTTTTACTCTCATTTTTGTTGTTGGTGTTGTTGCTGTTTGTTTGTTCCAATCAGAAATTTTAATTAGGCTGTCATATTGTGTGTTTTGTGTTTATATTTAGTTTATTTCAACTGGAAGACAATAGCTGAAATAAGACAAAAGGTCGCGTTGAAAAGAGAACAAAAGTGCGAGAGAGAGAGAGAGACAAATATCAGGTGTTTTTTTAGAGCTTTTAGATCTTTGAATTGTATGAAAATACTGATACACATATTACATAGTTTCAAACTGAAAATTAGCTTTATAAGAAAGTTAATTTTATGGCATTCGAGTATTTACATGATTTCCGGCATGTGGGTCGGATGTGTTACATTCTGGAAGTACATTTTTCGAACACTTTTTGAACACTTAATCGAATTAGTCGTACGGATGGACATTTATGTCGACCGTAAATGGACATAGCGCAGCATAACATTCCCAAAAAGTGAACTCCACGACTTTCGAATTAAATTTGCACACAGTTTTCAAGCGTTGTTCTGGCGTTTAGTCTATTCATGACAAAATGGCAAACCAAACTAAGCACAACTGACAAAATAACGTTGCCAGTTCTGTTCAAATTATAACAGTTTAACCAGTTTAACGTAAAATGAAACCTCTACAAAAAGAAACACCCTATACAAACATGCACAAATCTAATGGAAAAACAAACGGCTTTTGTATTATTTTAGACAGACGGAATGGAATGGATGCGGTGTCATCGTTGACATAAAGTTTTTATTTGAAACTCGAACACGCAACTCCAATTGGAAATGCGTTGCTCGCTGCATGCATAATAAATCCTATTATGCTGTTGTGATCATCTTTTATTATATATATACATACATATATATATATATGTAGATACTTTTTTTGTTTGTTGTCTGCGGTTTTTGTCATTGAAATTCATCAGATACATCGAGTATATTATGTAATTGTAATAATCTGTATTGAATTTCAATGCGATCACTGATGAAAATGTAACAATTTCGAAAGAGTTTCGGTTTTATTATTATTTTTTAAGCGGTTTCCAATGCGATTTGCCTTTGTCTCGCTCATTATGTATCTTTTTTTTTCGCACATTAACTTTTTTTTGTTTTTTTTGTTTTAAAGATTTTATTTGAAAGTGAATGTTTTTTTATTTTATTTCGAAATGTGAAATATGAGTTCAAATTGCATTTTTATCTTTTTGTGTGTAAGTATCTGATAACTTTTGTCACTTTTAAAAGCTGTAATTAAAAATCTTGTTTCATGTGTCGAAAGTTTTGTTATGCGATTTAAGTAAAATCGTCTTAAATGCAGTTTTTTCTTTTTTTTTTTTTGTTAAAATTTTCGTTTTTTATAAATTTAAGTTTTATTGCATCATTCTATGCAATCGAATTTGAAATGTATAAAATCAATTAAGTAGCTTTGTGCTTTGAAGTCCGATTAGGTTGTGTGTTCGGAACATCATTTGGACATCAATGTAAGTTTTGGATAGAGAGAAAGTAGTGATGCTTTAAACTATTCAATTCTAGTTGAGCTAATTAAATAATGCGGGTGAAATACATATCAAAATAGCATTAGAATAATGCCTTGAAAGGTAGTAAGTATTGAAACACAAAGAAAGCTACCTACGAAAGCTACCTACTTCTGTAGGCTGAAGAACCACTGTTTGTATGGAAACCGAGACTTCTTCGTGTGCTGGTAAGAATTTCTAGAATGCATTCAAGTGCTACCATTTACTGATGTGTTCGATCGAGCTATATGCGTTAAAAAGATCTTGAGACATTGATTCAAGAAATGTTAACAGAAGGGAGATTTATTTAGATGGTTTTTTTTTTTTTTTTTTTGACAATTCATCATGGAAAGACTCACTCTGCAACAACGTCTGCAAATTATTTAGCTGTATTACGTACATAAATCAGCGTTCTGATAAGCAAACCAAAGAGATTCTCGAACTACCGTTATATCCGCAAAACTGCGCTGTTTGGTGTGGTTTATGGGCTGGTGGATTCATCGATCCATATTTCTTAAAAAATGAGTTCGGACCTGAGAACCTGAGCTTTTGTTTTGCCTGAAATTAAAGCCCGTGATGTCGGCGACATTTGGTTTCACGCAAGACGCTGCTACAAGACACACAGTGTGCGGAACGATGCCTTTATTGCCAAATCATTTTGGTGAGCATCCAATATTGTGCTTCAGACCTGTCAACAGGCCGTCTATATCGTGTGATATCACACAACTGGATTTTTTTCTTTGGTGTTATGTGAAGTTAAAAGTCTCCGTCGATAAGCCAGCTACGATTCAAGACTTGGAAGCCAACATTAATCGCGTAATTCGCGAGATACCGGTAGCAATGCTGGAAATAGTGATCGAAAATTGAACCCTCCGTTTGGACCACCAACAGAGTAGTTTCGGCTAACATTTTAATGAAATTATCTTTAAGAAGTAAATGTCAGAGATTATTCTTTCGGGTGATAATAAAGTTTCCGACAACCAATTTCATTTTAAGGATTTTTTATTTAAAATTAAAAAATAAAAACTAAATGAATCAGCAGTTATGTGAAATCAAATCAACCTAGTTTGAAATATAGGAAATTGAAAATACTCACTCCAAAGGGTATTGAGACACCTATAGGCCCAAACATAGTTTTTGGATTTTTGTAAGTTCAAACGTTTTAACAAAACGGAAACAAGAGAACTACTAATTTCGTTGCGTTGCTAAATGAATTTCTGAAGACTTTTAGAAAAATGGAATGGAACATAACTATACAACAAATTCATTTTCTGCACTGTAAGTGTCATACTTCTCAAAAATCTCAAAACTCAGTCAACTCATTGACAAATTGGGAATCGCCAAGAAATATTGACAATTGTAAAGCGCTTCGAAGAAAACAGCCTAGTCAGAATAGTATTGTAGCTTATTACTGCTGGGCAATCAAGATAGCCACTGACGAGTCGGCTTATAAACGTAAGACAGTATCAAATCTTCAAATTTAATTCATATAAAATTTAGTTTTATGAATGGAATTTGAAGATTTTTTGTGTAACTCCCATTGTGTAAACTCTACAAATTTGTACACTCAAAAAAAATATTGTTTGCTCAAAACAACTGTGAAACTTTACCCTACTTTCGTCACCAGATGATCTTCATTTTAAGAATATATTTTCTTTAGTGTAAAATATACTTTTTATACAGAGAATGTATAGAGCTAACATTCTTATAAAACTAACTGTAAGAAGGGTTGTGTATGTGTGTGTGTGTGTGTTTTTGAAATTTCTGCCCAATTAGAGTTTCCGCAGTAGTTATTTACTTGTGTGCATGCAAAGTATGCGCTAAGCAATTGAGTTGCACTCCAATTGGAAACTTGAGCTGACCCAAATAGCTGATGGCATGCATGGATGGATGAATGGACGCAGCTTGAGCTGAATGTCTCAAATTACTGCAGCTGAGCTGAGCTGAGCTGGGTTACTAAAAAAAATTCAACTACTAACTATATATGTACATATGCCTAACGTACATTGAATTAATTTTTGTTTTAATTTCTTTTATACTTACAGAAAATTGATCCCTTGACACGCATTCAAGAGGAAATTAAGGAAGTGGTGCGACGTGAACAGGAATATCGACAGCTGACATCAGTCACATCACCGACCACAACAATGCCGACAACAATAACAACAGCAACGTCTTTGATCGCCTACGATGATATCGATGGTGGTGAACTGGATGAGCAACACCAAGAAGAGCAACCGCAGCAGCAGCAGCAGATCAATACAGCTGGCGCTGTTAATGTGCTGGTGGATGTCGATGAGGTTGATTCAATTATTGGTGGTTGTGCTTCACATCCGGTTGGCTTACAGGTGGCCACGCCTGTTGCCACAACATTGTTGGTGGTGCCCGCCAGCGTTGCCGATGAGCAACATTCAGCATCGAGCACACCATCGCTGGCATCAAGCGTTAATAGCGGCAAGGAAGATAGCTTAGATGAGCATCATTCAGATGATTCGGGCATATCGGCAAGCTCGAATCGGCCTGGCGCTGGTGGCGCTACGCTAAGAAAGAACTCCAATTCTGGTATTGGCGATGTGGCAACACTTAAGATCAACACCAATCGTGTCACCGATCAACGTTATATTGGACCGAATTGTTACAATATGACACCGGAGCCGCCACAGCAAAAGCTGCTGACGCGTACCATTTCAACGCCACATCTAAATGGTGGCACCGTTGCCGGACAGCAAAAGCCGCGTCAATTTGTTGCATTCAATGCATCACAGAAGGGTGTAATGCAGCGTTTTATTGCATCACGTGGCAAATTGCAATTGAATGGAAATGGTGGCAACGCTGCTGGTGTACAACTAATCGGGGGCGGTGGCGGCGGCGGCGGTGGTGGTGGCGCTGTCAATGGCAACACAAAACTTAAGCTAAATGCACGGACTGCTATGGCTTTCTTGGATGCCGGTTTAGCCAATGGTGGCATTCCACAGGGCGCCTTGAATAGCAATGGTAATGCACCGTTGCATACAACAGCAGCTATTGAACGTGACTCTGAGGGCAGACCACTACGTCCCGGTTATGTGCCAGTGGAGCTGAAGATACAGCGTGAATTGAAGGATCTCAAATCGCGCGAAACCGAACTGAAGAAGATACGCAAGATCAGACAGTCGACACCGGATCTATTGGATTCGATTGATAAAGAGTAAGTTTTGTGTAAATTGTATGGTTTGGTTATGTTAACAACAGGCTACGGCGAGATACACTTTACCTTGTTCAAGTGTCCATATATGAACCATAGATTTAAGGTCTATATACTTTAGTGGTATGAACTAAACTATGTGGAATATTTTAATAGAATTGACATAAGATACATGCAAATCTAGCTTAATTAAGAATACAATAAACTTAAAAATGGGTGGAAGGGTGCAGTTTGTATGGGGGCTACGCTCTTATAGCGTTCCTATCTTGATCTATGCTGCATATATTGTATTATTAAGATTTACGTAAGATTCACCAAAAACAACAAAATCTTCATTCTAAAATGTGGAACAGGTTCTAAGAAGGCCGCTCCTTTAACTAGCGCTGGTATTCTCATTTAAAACATTTTAGCTGAGGAGAAGGAAAGTCTAAATATTCAAACTTGAGCTCTCTATATCCTATAGTCTTCAAGATTTCGAGCTTCAAACAAACTGACGATGTTTATACATAAATCACAATTAGATTGGTCGTTCCTAGCTAAATATGTGAACCGAACTTCTAAAGAAAACTTCAAAAATTCACACCGCATAAACGTAACCCTTGAAATATTTTTCAAAGCTATTTTTTTAGCTCAGCAGTCCAAAATCTATCGTTCTCTCTGGGTTAATTTTTGATGTCATTCCTCCAGCAGGAAATCCGTTTTTATTGCAAAACTGCCGTTTGCGAATGACAGTGTCTAGAATTTTCAATGACATTTACGTCCGGTGACTGTGCCGGCGGATGCATAACACAAGAGTATAATTCCAGATCAACCAAAACTGGACAATTACCGATTTGTGCTTTACGAAAGCATTGGCAAGAAGTAAATTTTACTTCAGGAGGTTGAAGTACATTTTCTTTTCAATGGTCCCATCATGCATCCCCAAACCATAGTGCTCCCGCTTCCATGCTTCATCATTGGTTTTAGGTGTTTGTTCTGTAGCTTGGTATTTGGCCCACGCCAGCCATTTTGCTTTTCGTCCGAATCAAAAATGTTGAGCTTTGACTCGTCTGCAAATATAATGCGTATCCAGAAGGAAATTGGCGGAGTTGAGTGAGTCGGCATTACTGGTTCTTTTTATTTATGAACGAACGGCTACTTTCGTGCAACTCGATCATTAGTGTCGTGGTCTCGCAGTACCTGACGCACATTTTCTGTACTGCAATTTTTGCCGAACTCATCCCTAATATTCATGCTCGTTTTTGGTACCTATAGCATGAATATTAGGATAATACGTTGCTCATCCATGCCCCAGAAGATCTTGTTGGGCGCGTTTCGGTCTTTATCTGCCACACGACTTATGTGCACAAAACGTTGACTTATGTAGTGCAAGGCACTGGGACTCATATAACCCATTTCGGAAGTTGCTCGTTGACTTTTTATATTTTTGTAGTACGCTGTTCTGTGCTCGTACGTGCGCCCATTTAAATATATTGCAAATATCAAATCAAATCAAATTTCACTGTTTAAATTCTTGCAATATCTTCGATAGTTTGCGAGATATATATAGCTTTTTAAAGTATGTATTATATTACAACTGCACGAAATAAACTGTGACGCACATTGTGTAAACATCGTTACTCATATTATATTGCTTTTCTATTTTAAACAGAAATCTGACCACCGATGCTGAGGATGAGTCCGATTCCGAAGTTGAACATTGTTATGGACCGGGTAAACTGCGTAATGCAAAGTCCATAAGTGAGCTGTGCGATACCAACTATATTAACAATAACAATAATAACAACAACAACAACATGTCGTTAAGGTAAGTTACTAACTCAAGATATTTAGTTGTGAAAACTATTATTCTACCTTTTTTGTCGTTCTCCATAGCAACACACCCAGTCCGGAACTGGAGAACAACAAATACAACAATCGTGGCGCTGGCATCGCTGCGACTTATGTAGCTGCAGCTGGACAAAATGGAGGCATGCGTCCGGCCATATCACTGGCACAGCTCTGTGATCTGGATCCGGAGGAGGCGCCGTCTTCGCATCGTTTGATTGCGCAGTGGGAGAGTCTGATACAGCAGAATGCTTAAAAAACGTTCTGTCGCAGTGGAGAAGCGAACGCGAAATGATGTAAAACGAACGACAACGATAAAGAGAAGGGTTAAAGTGTTAAAGTGAAGCGAAGCGAAGCGAAGGAACGATAAAATAACAGAGACAGTGAAAGAAAGCAGAGAAGAAGGAGCAAGAAAACCAAAATACATGTGGCAGAGTTGCCGAGTGTTGGCATTGTACTTAGTATTAAACAGACGAAAAAAAAAAATCGTTAATATTTTGGCTTTTTAAAAAAAAATTTTTTTTTTGTTTTTTTTTTTTTTTTTGGTAAAAATATTTTAAAAAAATGAAACATTTGTTTTTAGCTTGTATTAGTTTTAAGTTACAATATTTTTTCAATTTTTTTTTTTTTTTTTTTTTTGCTTGCTGCTTGCTTGAAAACTCAAAACTCAATCAACGAATTGTGCATTTATAAAGTATGTGACTAAACTAAAACAAAAATAAAGCACAGAAATGCATAAAAATTTATTTAAAAATAAAAACAACACAGAAAAATGTTGTAAAAAAAAAACAAAACAAAAAAACGCACGAAACTTTAATTGTAAAATTTATTTATATTCTTAATGAAACAAAAAAGAAAAAAACAACAAAGAAGAAGAAGAAGATAATTCTTTAAAAACAAAAATAAAATTTCTGATGTAAATATTTTGCTTATGATTTTTTTTTTTTAATTTTCGCTTGAAAATATTTGTGTAAACTATTATAATGTAAAATTTAATTTATATACTATTTAAAGAGCAAGCGAAATTCGTTATGAAAAAGTGCGCATGAAAATTTATGTACTATGTTTATATAAATATATATATTTAATAAAATTTATTTAAAATAAAAAAAAGTTGCAACAAGTTTTATGATTTTTAAAATAGCGATTGGCGATTCGATTGACAAACTTTAAAAAGTGCATTTTATGTTTTAATAGGAAAGAAAAACCTAGCAAAAATGTTTAAAAATGAAAGTTATTTTGAATATCATTTGAACCAAGCGGTGTATTTGATAAAAAAGTTGACATACGTAAATGATCTTTGTCTCAATACCTTTCCATTGGTATATTGTATACATGTCCTTAAAGGATCAATATTAAGTATCCCACAAACGTGCATCGATTCAAGGCAAGTGTTTAGTACAAATTTAGAAATGTATAAAACAGTAACCAGGCAAATAGCGCACATTTTTTAGTCCATTTATTTATTTAATTTCAGTATAAAAAGTTTTTTAATTGATTCAGTTGTGATAAATTACACCTCAGGTCTGACAGAACTAATTTTGGCGCCGAAAATGCTCTTTCCACAGAAACTTGCGTTGCAGGCACGCAATGCAGTACCTTCGCCAATAGATCTAGCCGAGGATAGATGAATATATTGTTTCTTTCCAATACTTCATTACATATTCTCATTGAAATCAATTGGCTTAGGGGAATATCCATTTATTTCAGGCATTGCCAATTTTATTTCTGTGTATTCGTCGCCTCACTTCGTGACTCCTCACTACCAGAGGACATCTCAATTGAATTGAGGAACTCGTTCAAAAGAGAGCAAGTGTTTTGCGACGTATTGTCAACCTGTCTCGCCGATGAATGAGAAGTTTGTGGTGACACACCGCCTCCTCTTGTGTTGAGTCAGCCTGCTAAAAGCAAAATATAATTCAGTAAAAATTTAATTTATATTCGCGCGATTTAAAAGGAAATTAACTTTTTGTTAATGGAAAGTATTTGGCGCATGCGGTGCAATAAATGATTCCTTGCATTTAATATTTGAGTGGGAATTTTGTTCCATTTATCTATCTTTATCTAACATTCAAAACTATATTGAAGATTTTCAACGTTGGGCAAATCGATGGAATATAAAAGTCAATAGCGAAAATTCTAGTCACTGGCGTAAGCATGTTCAAAAAACCGCAGCAGTTTGCTACTTTAAAACTTTAAAAGTTAAACTGGTTACTTCGCCCAAGTAGTAAACTCAGCCTCGAAAATAAACTGCTTGTTTACAAATCAATCATTATGCCTCCCTGGATGTATGGAATACAGTTATGGGGCACTGCTGCTCCCACAAATATAAACCGTATACAAGTACTTCAAAACAAGGTCTTGCGTAAAATAACAGATGCTCCTTGGTATATGTGCAATAAAGTTTTACATCGAGATTTGAAAATACCAACAGTCATGGGACAGTTGAACTTCCACAGCAGCAGATATAATGATCGACTGGCCTCTCATGTTATTCAGTTAGCTAAATGATATTCAAAATAGGCATTTAAGCCTTATTTTTTGTTAGTTATGTTAATGTACAAACTCTAAGCTAAATGCCTTAATGTCTCAAATGTATTATACTTTTTAAGTAAACTGATTGACATTAACTTAAGATAATAAAAAAAAAGAAGGGATTTTGAAGCAATAGCCTGCGAATTCGTGGGTCCAAATATATTGCAGAGAGAACAACTTAATTCGTTGTGGGACTACTTTCTCTCTTTTCTAAGCATTTGGCGAGAACCTCACTATGTGCATTTTTCATAAACTGAACAGAGAGTTTAGTCTCGAGCCAAAGCTTATAAAAGTCTTCAAAATAGTGTTGTTCACTCTGTAAGCTTTGAGTTGCAACAAAACTTGGTGCCATCACTTTCACCAGCAACTCAATGTCTGCCCACTGTGAATTTGTCAACTGAAAGTTAGCATGTAGGTGCTCTTTCATAAATCTCCTATACACACATATATTTTTTAACACTTCGCAGGTTGAGTTCCATCTTGTAGGAACATCGACGAGCGGCTGAGTTAACCCTTCCGTAGAAATTGCTAGCTTGTAAAAAGTTTTAAGTCAATCTTAGATATTTATGATATTTAGGTATTATGAGTTTCATCTGATTAACTGTAAGTCGGAGTTCTCAACGTTTTTGCAACTTTTCGTACCTTTTCAATAATTTCTTCCCGACCAACATCCTTAAGGAAGTCTTTGACTGCCAGTTGCAGTCGATATCGATATCGAGTGAATTTTAACGTTGTTGTATGTTGCTTATGAAGCTCAATTATACCCATTGTTTTTATTGCTATGCGGTGCTCTCGATAATATTGGGCATTAACTTCCAATATGGCTCTGCTATGCCTCGTGGCAATATCAATTTTCAATGATACAATTTTCACTTGTAAAAACTTTAAAAGGTTTTCCTTAAGGAAACCTTTTTTTTTTTTTTTTGCAACGTAATTCATTACATAGCGTGATGTTATGGGGTTCA
Organism: Leucophenga montana; assembly: GCA_035044765.1. Taxonomy (NCBI): domain Eukaryota; kingdom Metazoa; phylum Arthropoda; class Insecta; order Diptera; family Drosophilidae; genus Leucophenga; species Leucophenga montana. The sequence goes on from JAWNNQ010000653.1 coordinate 139,697, forward strand.
TTTCCAGCCCGGTAAAAATTTGCTCTGTCAATTTAGATCAATATTAGCTTGCAATTTGATTTTGTGGGGCGTGTCCCGCCCACTTTTTGAGATTGAGATAGTATGGAAAACGTCAATATCAACTTGAAATTCAATATTGCGGCATCTTACACATCTACTACATCGCTTAATACACATCTACTAGTGAGCGTGTACCACCCCCTATTTAAACCCCCACTTTTATGTAATACAATACTGTTTAAAGTTTCGTGTGAATGGTATTAGAGCTTCGGTTCAACCGAAGTTAACGTTTTTTCTTATTTTTATTATTAATTTTTATTATAAAAGTTGAAAATAAAAGTTATTTGGCGATACTTATATAAAAATTGCAATTTATAATGATTATTTCATAATTTTATCTTTTTAACTCATAATTCTTATTTGTGGTCCCTGCTAAAAACACATACACTTGCTCGAAAAAGTCTGCGTACACCAAAAAAAAAAATAATTTGAAATTTTTACTTTAATCGCAAATATCTCAGCTATGTTTTTATGTATACTACTGCATGAAACTTTGTTTTACCTATTATCTAGTTTATTTATTTCTCTTAACTAATCATATACTATTTGCTTCATTTTAATACTTAAAATTCTAGTTTTAATTCTTTTTATGCTGCAACATGTCAGAAAAGCACCAACGCAAAAGTCTACGTACAGCTGCATACGAGATGCGTGGAATGAGCGAATGTGCGATTACCGCTGCCTAAAAATATTCTAAGAAATGCTTATCTCACTTTGGAGTTTTAGTTCATTCTTTTTCAATCAATTGGTGTGTCAAATCAATGTTAAAATAGTGTCATAGACAACAACGAAATTGGTGCGGATGGATGAAAAATTATTTTAAAGCTATATATTGAGGGAAAATCTTGAAGAAAAATTGGAAAAGTAGTGGGCAGACCACACTCATCAATACAAATAGTTGTAACTAACTACACTTCAACGGGTTACATCCTGCCAAAACCCCGATCAGGTCGTTCATCACTCTTAACAAAACGAGAGAAAAAACGCGACATTCACTTAGTGCCGTAGAATTCAAGGTTGATTGCTCACCAACTGAAACTAGAAGAGAAGAAAGCTATTCAAAAATAATTTCCGATGTTACAGCCTTGAAATTAAAAAACAAAAAAAAAACAAAAAAAAAGCGAGTAACCCTTAAGACCCATATTTCAGCTGTAAATAAGCAGAAGCATGTATAACAGCGCAGAGTAAACATATTTAGTATAAAAAAATGTTTCACATACACACATACATACAGCGCATCTTCACACAGTTAGCGAATTACGATTCAGCACATAAAAAGCACTTCGAATTCGCGCTAAGTTTATGCTGCATTGTCTGTATAGGTCGTGCACGTCACCACAGTAGAATATGTCACCATATAAATAAATCCGCAAAGAGATCTTGAGTACGAAAAGAGCGAGAGAGCAAGCACAGCCCAAGAGATGAGATTGCACGAAAACAGCTGTTTTATATGTAGTCTGTGTCTGTTTCCACTACGAACGCGTCCACCTAAGCCGTTTGGTAAGGTAAAAAGTCGCGTTCTCATATTGGACTAACTCGATTTTTCTTATGATTACGATTATTTAGGTAATCCGATAACTCTCTTATGAAAATGGAGAAGTATATCTTCAATTATTAACCGCGAATATAATACGCCAAATCGATAAATATTGTAGGTTAACGCTACCAGCAGCTTGCGAGTATCTACTAGAATTATCCATTGAATCGAATTTCGGTGAGAAGATACCAAAACAAATAAATAAATTGTTTGTACTCTTGTATTTGAATTATAAAAGAACAAAACAAAAAGCGCTACACGATGCGCAAACCAAAATTTTCTTCAAAACATAATAATTTATCGTAATATCCGGTATTGTTTGTGAAACCCTTTGTCGCATCAATTGCTAAGTCCTACTTAGCCTAGTAAGTCCTTGTATTGTTGTTGGCGATGCCTGTACTGATAAAGCTGAGATATTATTTCGAATCTAAAGTTTAGGATCGGCTATTGTCTGGTGGTCTCGATGTCGATACACGTATAGGACGTGGCGGTGAATCCAACGGTTGACGTCGTGAATGCATACTCGACGGAATCGGTTCATTCGATTCGGCGAAAGAAACTCGTGAAGGTCGAGGAATTAGATCATTATCATATCTAGGTGGCTGACTCTGTGCAGGTGCTGCAGGATGCCTCAGTGGAGGTAGATCCAATTCTTCGCCAGCTATGCCAACGGAGCGGATCTGGTTTCGAGTTGATATTCTCTGTGGCCCATATGGTACACCTAGCCGCAAACGAAAACGTTCGATTTCATTTTGTCGCTCAAATTCCTCACTGAGTTGTCGTTCCTCCTGTTGTAGGCGAAGTAGTCGCCTGCGCGTATCGTCAACCGTGTCAACAATAGAGATATTCACCAAATGGCCATAAATGCGATCCTGCTCGATCAAATGTCTAGCTTCAACAGATGCTCTTAAATGTTCCAAATGTGTAACACACTCAATAAGTCGGCAATTGAGCTGTATGCGCATGCGACGGATATTATCGATTCGATGCATTATGAAATGGCTGGATGATGCTATTTTTTTCTGTTTAAGATTCTTCATCGTTTTCATAAGTAACTGGAGTTGTTTGAGAATCTAGCGAGATAGAAAAGACAAAGTATTATATATAAATCTATGAAATAATTGAATGGAGGTCTATGAAAGGACTATGGATGCAAAGGAGACAAATGAGATTTGAAAAAATCTATTGATTTTATAGAGATATTGATCACACAGCGGTTCAGGTAATAAGTGAGCTATCTTGAAAAGCACGATAACTAGACTTTTTACCCCCTCCGCCTGTCCAGCAGTATGAAACAGCGGATTTTCGAGACTATAAGGGCTACCCAGTGAGCAAAAACTTCGTTAATGACTTCGCTATCAAAGTTTGAACGATACTTTTTCGGCCAAAACGATTCATACTTCGCTTAGTATGTGGCATTAAAACTAACGTTTTCGAGAGTTCGCAAGCGATATCTTTAACGAACATTTTTCTAAGATATAAACAAATAAATCGATATCGTTATATTTTGTTGCTTGTTTGCATAGTGTGGCGTCTTTTTTTTATATTAATTCAACAACATTGATTCGTATAACTTCAGAGAATGGCTCATAAAAACGAAGAAGCGTTCTTGCGAACAATTGGCGAACAGACACCTATAGTCGTCTCATATATATTAGTATGTATATCTCGATCTATACTTAGCCATTAAATGAGGGATTAATTGAAGGGATTGTACATCGAATTGTGTACATCGAATTGCGATGAGAAGTCGATATTCTACAATAACCCCCCACGAAGGAAAAACTACTACTCTATCAATGGATGATCTTCAGTTTTTTACCCTTTCGAAGCGTCAAAATGACTAAAATGTAATCAGTTATGCATTCTGAAGATGTTGCCCAGTACAAGTGTACGTATTAGGTTTGAGTGTACTGCTTACCCTGTCGAAATTTCGCTTGGTTAGCAAAGTATATCTCATCTTGTATTCCGTATGGAAAATCTGTTCCTTGACCACTGAGAATAGTTTCAGCTCATCGTGCAATTTCTGTTTTATGCAATCAAAACATAGATGGATAATTAGTGATGTTGATAGTATTGCACGAATTTTTACTAACCAAATGTATGTCCAACGATGGCTCTCCTCCAGCTAACGTGCTTAAGAGCTTCTCGAACGAAGTACGATTCTCCAGAGCGGCAAAGATTCTCTTATTGCGCACATCTATAAAACGTTCCAGGCACGTATCTACAAGAAAGTCTGCATCGTGTTTCGACAAATAAAAACTTCGCAACATAAGGAATCCTTGTGCAAAGCGTTCTTTCAGCTGGTCACCGGTTTCAAGTTCTTTCACGATCTGGGCTAGTGGCGTTACAGTTCGATTAAAATTTCTATAGAATTGGACTAAAAGAGAGTGAAACAGTTCAATAAAATCACGTTCTAAGTGCATTGATTCGACCATTTCCAGTAGTTGACCCAATAGACGATTCCTGCGGAGCCTTACTAACGGGCAGGCGTGATTGTCACGCAACGGAGGTTCGGGTGTTGGCTTCGGCGTGGATAATACGCTAAGCAGACGATGATGTCTACGCACATTTTGGGTTTCATTATGATAACGCTCCACCAGAGGGGATATGGAACTGGGTGTAGGTACATCAAACAAGTCTTCAACAGCATCTCGTATACGGGAGCGTCCTGCACTGCCCACTACACTTTCTCTGCCGTGCAAACCGAGGTTAGACTGCCTGTCAACACGACCACTATCGAAACTCCTCTCGATGGTCCGGCCTCTTATAAACATATTATCCAATCTATTTCCCCTTACCTCGCTGCCATTTCGATTACTACCAAATTCTCTGGCAGTCCAAGCACCGCTGAACTCATCCGTGTCCAATGAACTCATGCCGAGTTCCCTCCTGCGGTCCGCATTGTAGTAGAAGGGCCTCCGGCCCAACTGTCCGCTATTGAAATCATTTCTGCTCATCGGTCGCCGGGCAGGGGATATAGGGATGTCATCTTCAAACGAATTTCCACGACCTACTCCGTTGTCATGCAGCGCCCGGCTTCCTTGAAACTCGCTCGCACCCGACAAATTGCTACGCATAGTGGTTTGCAAAAAACGAGATCCGGTGTGCATATCAAATCTACTCGGCCGCGCTATGCCCGCCGGCATTGTTTGCTCAGGCATTGTTTCACTCTTTTTGTTTACGCAATAGAATAGTTCCTATTTTAACGCGAGCCGCCCGTCTTTTCTATGGTTTTTTCGTATTTTGGATAAAAAAAACTATTTTTTTGGAAAACAAACTACTTTCAAATAAAAAGTACATTTAATAAATATTTTCAACCTCTATTCTCTTCAGGAATAGGGAATCGACTGATATATTTTGTGATTTTTTTTTTGACTACTTATGACAATTGATGACACTGCCTACTTTATTTCGAAAAACTGAATGAAACCAGAATATATTTGACAAATTTAAACAAGCCTGTTCCGGTTTTGCCTGTCATGACGATTTTATGAAGATGAATTTGTTAATCCGGTGTACTTGGATTTTTTGGTGATTATTTATTTAACGAAATATTTAAAAGTAGGCGATTAGTGTCCTGCAACTTAATCTAATCAGAAATTGGAAACGATTATTTACAGCTATATATATGTATATAGGTTATATACAGATTTTAGGAGAGAGTAAGTAACTAATAACTAATTAAGTAAGTTTTGTAGGGTGTTTGACTATTAACTATGGAAATATTTAAGCCAAGACCCGGTCCAGCAGGTCATTGACTTCTCAAATGAAAAAAACTTTCATCGAGAATTGTTAAATCGATAAAGAATTGTAAAACAATAAGATTTATTTCACAGCTTAAAACCATAAATATTCTTTGGACTAACGTATATATTCCGCGATTCAAGTTGGACTGCCTAGCTGATCCGCAGACTAAAATTATTAGTTTGTACAAAATTATTTTGCCACTTCTGAGTGACATATTTGCTTAGGAACGATCCCCAACCTCTGCATTAGAGTATTGATGTTATGCTGATCGGACCACCAGATTCTACCATAACTAAAAACGGCGATTAACCCAGATGATGATGATGAACTTCCGGTATAGCAGCTGGGCCGATCAAATCTAATACTACTCATTTCAGGTTTACCATAAGTGATCATTGCTGAAGTTTTATTGGCATCAGTTTACTGCCCAATATTGATTGGGACTTCGCCGATTTTGAGGCTGCTTTTTAAGTAGCTGGGACCAACGTATCTGATTGTTGTAAACTGGAATATGAAGTATCGTCTCTAACTCGCTAGTCGTACATTTTCTAGGAGCAATATATGCACTGTTCGATATCATCTCCAGTTGTAACCAGCAGTTCTTAGTCTCTGGTTGACCGATGCAGTAACCCTACTTCCAGTCTACATAAAATGTATGTTCCAGCTGGTTTTACTATATTAAATAAGACAAGATAAAGCATTTTTTGAGGTGGCCTCCATACAAACCATTACGCCCACTTTTGACTTTTTGTGTGGAAAACGTTTTTATTGCAGTCAATATCACCTTAAATATTAGCACGGTGGCTTCTTGTGGAATAATGCTTCACATAAATTTCAAGGGGAGTGTCACGCCCACTTTTAGGGGCACCCAAATTTTTAATTTTATATAGAAACTTTCTTATTGCAGTAAATATCAACATAAAATTTAATATAGTCTCTTCTTATGGATGAACGCCTCACATAGAGAGAAATAGATGTATAAAACAGAAAGTCCGCGACGAACTGAATTTAGTCTCAGTGGTCAAGACACAAATTTTCCATATGGAATGCCAGATGAGATATACGGTTCTTGTTTCTTGTTGTTTTTTTGACAGTAAAAAGGTTGCAATCGTAAGCTAAACTTGTAAGAATGCGGCACCTAGAGTGTCTAGTTAGTTTCTCTAAGGCATCTCTAATCTTCTCTAATCAGAGAACTTTGTCTCAGACAGACCTACCAGCGGACGGACGAACATGACTAGATCGTATCAAGCTGATATGGAGTCTCTCCGTTGCTTTCTTTGCTATTTTATATACATATACATTGAAATTTCAGAAGATCTTGTTTGCAGGTTATAAAATATTGTTTTTATTCAAGCGCTAAACGATAATATAATATCGGATACATATATCGCATTAAATATACTTATAAGTAAACTTACTTATTAAGTAAACTTATAAGTGAACTTATAAGTAAACTTTAAGTAAACTTATAAGTAAACTTATAAGTAAACTTATAAGTAAACTTGTAAGTAAGTTTACTTATTAAGTAAGATCCTTCATTGTTGGCAATGTCTATTCTAATGATTAAGGTGAGATTTTAACGTCCAAATTGTTTGGTTAAATATTGACCGCTGGAGGCCGCTGATGATGCAAATTTTGAATCTAAAAAATTTCGAATATACAATTTTTTTCGTTAGGACGGTCTCATCTGGAGTGCCGTGTTAATTAAATTGCAGCGACATCGGCGATGGTGAAGTCGGTGGAACCATGACTGTTGCAATTGCTTGGGAATTGTTTACAGACGAAGATGATGATGGTGATGGTTCTGGGGATGCTTGTGGTTCTGGTGATGCGTCTGGTTCTGGTGATGAACGAGACGGTGATGAATATCTTCTCATAAACTCAAAAAAACCATTTCGTATTTCTTCGTTCTCTTCCGGAGTTAATCGAATTGTGCAACAATGAATTCTTCGAGACGACACGTCTGGCTCTGCGGGTGGTGCGGGTGGCGGTGGTGGTGTTGGTCTCGGTGTTTGTGTAAGTACAGGACGTGACGATGAAACATTTAACAAATTTGACAGTTGACGCATCATAGGCCGCCATATGGATGTTAGAGTAGGTGTTCTTGTCGAAACGCGTTCATTCGTTTCGGCGAAAGCAACATGTGTAGGTCGAGAATGTAATTCATTATCAGATCTAGGTGGCTGGCTCGGTGCATAAGTAAGGAAGTCTGGTGCCGCATAATGCCTCAGTGGTACATATGGTATACCTAGCCGGAAACAAAGAGGTTCGATTTCATTTTGCCGCTGAAAGTCATCATTGAGTTGTCGTTGCTCCTGTTCTAGGCCAAGTAGTCGCCTGCGCGCCTCATTAATCCTGTCAACAATAGAGACATACACCAAATGATCAAAAATACGGCTTCGGTCAGCCGAATTTCTAGCTTCAACAGATGCCTTTAAACGTTCCCAATGGTTATTGCACTCAATAAGGTCGTCATTGAGCTGTATGCGCATGCGAAGGATATTATTGATGCAATGCATTAAAAAAGGGCTTGATGATGTTACTTTTTTCGGTTTAAGATTCTTCATCGTTCTCATAAGTAGCTGGATTTGTTTTAGTATCTAGCGAGATAGAAAAGACAAAATATTATATATAAATCTATTAAATTATTTAATGGAGGTCTATGAAAGGACTATTGTGGCAAAGGAGATAAATGAGATTTAGTAATTTTTTTTATAATATATGAGAGCACCTTTTGAATGCATTTAGAATCATTTTCTAACCTTCTTACGATGTTAGGTTTAAGAGAACTACTTACCACTTCGAAATTTCGCTTGGATAATAACGTATATCTCATCTGGCATTCCATATGGAAAATTTGTTCCTTGACCACTGAGACTAAATTCAGTTCATCGCGGACTTTCTGTTTTATACAATGGAAATGTAGATGGATAACTAATGATCTTAATAGTATTGAAAAATTTTTTACTAACCAAATGTATGTCGAAAGATGGTTCAACTCCAGCCAACGTCGTTAAGAGCTTCTCGAACGACGTACGATTCTCCAGAGCGGCAAAGATTCTCTTATTGCGCACCTCTATAAAACGTTCCAGACACGTATCTATAAGAAAGTCTGCATCGTGTTTCGACAAATAAAAACTTCGCAACATAAGGAATCCTTGTGCAAAGCGTTCTTTCAGCTGGTCGCTCGTTTCAAGTTGTTCCTCGATCTGGGCTAGCGGCGTCACAGTACGATTCAATTTTCTATAGAATTGGACTAAAAGAGCGTGAAACAACTTAATAAACGGTCTCTCTAAATGCATCGATTCGACCATTTCCAGTAGTTGACCCAATAAACGATTCCTGCGGAGCCTTACTAACGGGCAGGCGTGATTGTTACGCAACGGAGGTTCGGGTGTTGGCTTTGGCGTGGATAATACGCTAAGCAGACGATGATGTCTACGCACATTTTGGGTTTCATTATGATAACGCTCCACCAGAGGGGATATGGAACTGGGTCTAGGTACATCAAACAAGTCATCAACAGCATCTCGTATACGGGAGCGTCCTGCACTGTCCACAACACTTTCTCTGTCTCTTCTGTGCAACTGCCAGTCACCACGGCCACTATCGAAACTCCACTCGCCGGCCCGGCTACTTACAAATATATTGTTTCCGCTTACCCGACGGCCATTACGGAAACTACCAAATTCTCTGGCAGTCCAGCCCCCGCTGAACTCATCCGTGTATAATGGACGCAGAATGTCGAGCTCCATCCTGCGGTGCGCACTGTTGTAGAAGGACCTTCGACCAAACTGTCCGCTGTCGACATCATTTCTGCTCATTAGTCGCTGAGCAGTGGATATGGGGCCGTCATCTTCAAACAAATTGTGACGACTCTCTCCGCTGTCGGTCAGCTCCCGGTTTCCTTCGAACTCGCTCGCTCCTGGCAAATCGCTACTCACAGTGGCTTGCAAACAAATTACAGCGTTGTTAACGTCTACGTCACGTCTACCCGACCGCACTATGCCCTCCTCAAGAGTGTCCCCAGTCATAATTGTACTGAATACCACAAATTTTATTCGATTTTTCGTATTTTCGCGCAACTTTTTTTTTCGTTTTTTTTATGGTTTAAAAACTATTTTTTTTTTTTTTTAAATAAACAACCTACATAAAATACACATATGTTTTCAACCGCTATGCTCTTTACGAATGTGCAACTGAATAATGGACAAACAATTGAAAAATCCTTGCCTACTCTTGGCTTCGACTAACTGAATGAAATCAGAATATTTGACAAATTTAAACAAGCCTGTTCCGGTTTTGCCTGTCATGTTCTTGAGATTCTCTAGATTTTGACTTTTCTAGCGTAGTTAACAACAAAACCAAAAACATTTTTATGCAAAAACTTAAAAATGGTGGCCAGGTTTGTACGGAAGCTACCCTGTAAAGTGGGATTGGTACTGGTTGTCTGTGAAGAGGAAAACGTGGTTAGACTCCATGTGAAGCCTCAATCTCTTATAGTCGCCGAGATCTGTTCGTTCAAACCGACGGTTGGACGAACGGACAGACGGTCCGGTCCGGTCCGGTCCGGTCTTGTCTATATCGAATGAAGCCTTCATACGTCTTTTGCATTCTGTGTGACAAAAAAGGTTTTGAAGTACTATTGAAATAAAAAAATCTATAGAGGTGAGTTTTATGCATAAAATAAAATGAGCTCAAGATAATTATTTACTTATTTTAAGATTCCCGTTCCCGTCTTAAAAATATGATGAGCTTGAATCCAGTGTTTATCGGTCACTTCGGGAACACGCATTATTGAATATAAGCCCAAGCAGAAACAAAACAATAAACTTATCAAAATAAAATATTCACCAATGGAGCAACCTCAAGAGCCGCATTTCAAAATCTGTTTGCCGAATCTGGAGCAATTGGATCAGACTTTCAAATCGGTTTCTGAAACTTATGCATCTAACTAAAAATAATAATAATACCTATTTGCCTTTAGCTGACGATTTACTTATTAGAAAGAGAGTCCCAACACACATTTTCAACTATTTTAAGTCATGCCAGTAAAATTGTTGAAACTTTAATTCTGATAACTAAAGAAAACAAGTTAAAAATTTAAATATGTACTTACTTAAAATAAGAGTTTACAATAGAAATTTTCCAGAGTAACTTTTTTTTTTGTTTATTTAAAATGCATCGTAAAATGCACAGCGACTTTCGAAACTAGAAACTGAATAAGCCATTATTCTTGCGTTGAAGTTAAGATTGCACGGTAATTAAAATTCGAGGAACTCTTTGAGGCCCAACCAAAGTTGCAGTGAAGCGCGAACTTGCCAATCAGTTCCGCTCCTTCTGAAGTGTAGGTTTTCTGATTTTGTTTTCATCACTTGTCAGAACGCAGAATGTTGTCGGTGGACTTTAGCTTTCTTGGAATGCATAAATTGAAAAAAAAAACAACTTCATTTGTTGTGAATTTTACGATTTGTGGCATTTTTTTTTTTTTTTTTGTTAATTAGTGTCACAGTTTTAAGTTGTTGACGACATGGTGAAGCCAATGAGAAGATTTATAGTTGCATCAAATAATTTGCTACAAATGTTTTATAGAATAAAGTCTTCTTTTGTATATATGTCAACTCAAGATATTAATATCTTTATATACGACGAGTGCAGTTTTTTTAAATCAACCAAGAACACCATAAACTGCTTTCGAACTGGACAGTGGCAGAGTTGGTGTTCGGGTGTCTCCTGCTCCCATATGTCCTGGTAACTACAATAGTGAGCATTGTAGAATAGACCTTTGGTACTTTAGAGTAGCGATGAGTTTATAGATGTTAATTCTTGACTTAGCTTAGTCAAAAGTTCTTTTGTCACTAGTCTGCTATAGCTTATGGGATGGGATGGACTGCTTCTGAGTGGTTTGTTGCTGATGAGCTTTTAGACATTTGCTCTCTGGAGAAATGACACATAATATACCATTGTAAGTCGGTATACTCGTTTCCCGTAATGTTACAGTGTGGCCAGGAACTCATACCATAAGACCTAAGCATTTGTTTACATTTCGCACCCAACTTCGATTTATGACTAACTGAGCCAATGGTTCTGAATATCTGCCTGATTATAGGAAAATATTAACACCCTAGCGTTGTGGAGGACTTTTTCATTTATTGTATTTTAACATAGTCTCTGCAGAACAGCGACACTTCGTATATGTAGATGTTTCGATCATTGGAAACATCCTGAGGATCCTGAGGAAACATTTTTTCTCGAAAATAAATTCAGTGTTGGTATTGTCTGCGATTTTGTCATCTAAGTTTTGTTTGCTAAGGTGCCGGCTTCTTGGAGACTAAAAGAAACACTTTGCATTTTGATGATGCAATTTAGAGTGGTGCCTGAGCAGGGTCTAAATGTGCTGCTGATGGCTTTTGCACAGTCAGCTCGTTGTACACCGGCGAGTTTAGTGCTGTTGTAGCTTTTGGCGTTATTTGTCAAGATCTAGATTTTGGTTAGTTAAACGGGTCTAACGGCATATTGTCTTTCTGTTGTTTGTAAGAGAGTTTGTCGCGGACCGTCTTCAAGACTTCATTCTAATAAAGTTTCATTTACTTGGTTAATTTTACGATGCAATTTTTTTTTCGGTTAAATTTTTTAAAATTTACAAATATAGTGCAAAAAGTGTATTGTCAGTTTGTCTGAAAGTGAACCATCGGAGAACCTATAAAGTATATATTGTATATTCTTGATCAGCTCAGTAAGACGAATCGTACTAGCACCCCGTCTGTGTGAATCGAAACTAATCCCACAGTTTTAAGTTAAGTTATCGATCTAAAATCTATCTAAAATATCGATCTATGGAGACTTTCTATGTTCCCAGACTGAACATAGTATGTCACAATGACCATGTCACGCCCATTTTTAGGGATAGCGCCCATACAAACTTTCAAATCAGTCAATATCAACTTAAAATTCGATATGGTAACTTCTATTGGACGGTAGTTTCACATATATGTCATTTTATAAAGGGTAACTCTCATTCTAGCCCACCCCTCACATTCCGGATTTGGCATTAACAACTTTTTTATTACAGTCGATATCAACTTTAAATTCAATACGGTGACTTCTTATAGACCGAAGCTTCACATAGTTATTAAACGGGCGAATCCTGCCCACTTTTACAGGTAGGCTCCATAGAAACTAATCGCTCAGTACTATCCTTTCACTAAAATAATACCAAATATCCGAACCTAATTAAACGAAACATTTCGAATAAGCTTGTAAATATGTAGTTGTACTAGTTGTGAAAATATAGTTTATATAAATCTTTTTACTTTGTTTACTTATAAGTATATTCAAAGTTATAACTGAACAATCGTCTTGACACTATATGAACGTAGATTTCAACCCCTTTAATTCTCATTTTATTTGAAGCGAAAACCTCGGAAACGATGCCACATATAAAAACTTTAACCTAATCGGTATGATCAGTGTTTAACGCATTAGATCCCATGAAGTATAGGTATATATATTCTTGATCAGCTCGACGAGACTAGTCGATCTAGTTGTTGCGCATTTTCTATTTTTATATACATATCTGACTGAAAGCCGGTATTTGAGCTTCCTTTGGTCCCAAACAAATGTACCGCATACTTATACGTTTTTGTACTATAAAAACTTATTTATGTAAGTCAATTTCAGCTTAAAATGCGTTATGGTGACTTATTATGGACATCCGCTTCACTTCACATACTACTCACCCATTTTTGTTTTTGGTGTATTTTCCATACAAATTTAATTAAAATTTAACATGGTCGTTTTTTTATAGACAGACGTTACCCATATATGCCATACATTAATGGGCGTGTCTCGCCCAATTTTAGCGTTAGTCCCATAGAAAGCCATCAGTCACCGCTATAGTTCACAATAGCTGCTATACTTCGTGTGAATGCTCGGTTTTTTCTTGTTTTCAGTAAATTTCTCGAATTTTTCTTTTTATTTTCGCGTAGCTAAAATTTCGATATCGTTAATAGTTAACGAGATATCAGCGAAATTATGCATTTTTCTATATAAACTGACGAATTTTCTGCATATCTAATATACAATTTTTCCTAAGTAATGAACTGTAATCTCTGATCTTATTTCGAAAAAGTTTTCAATCAACTTACCTTTCAATTTCTATTCGAATAGAAAAACTAGAATAGACATAAGTTGTCGCATCAACTCATTGGAAAAAGTATTCCTTGGAAAAAAATATACGAGACAATAAATCAAGTCAATAGAAAAGCGCGCAATCCACAATGAAACTTGTACCGCTATACAATTTCAATGAACTCAGCGGTTACGATGTCAACATTGGACCAATCGAACAGGATGATTTAAACGAAATAGAAGAAGAGGAACTTGTAAATTTTCTTTTACAAAAATTACATGAAGTGAGAGTATTGTGCGAAAACCATCAAGAAGATAATGAGAATTTCGTACTGGAGAGAGAATTTGACATTATAATAAATGATATACCGGATGGCAGTCCGGTAACTGTCGAGTATTTGGTGGAGTTCTTTCGTTACGTTGTAGAAAACGTAGATGGTTTTGATGTGCTCAATTTTTTTATAAATTCCTGTTGATACTTAAATTTATCTATATATCTAAACTATATTGGCTTTGCATGTAATACTTATCAATAACTGTAATAATCAATAACTGTAATAATAATCAATAACTGTAATAATCAATAACTGTAATAATAATCAATAACTGTAATAATGGCACAAAATATACTTAACTGATTTTAATATTTTCTTTTGAAATCAATAAAGAATAGAAGAATGTCATACTTATTTGTTTATACCATTCACACACACACACACACACACACACACACACACACACACACACACACACACACACACACACACACACACGTAGACTGAAATGGTATTCTGAATGTTTGTAACGCATTAAAGGAGGCATCGTATACTACCAAAAATGATTTATATGTTAGTAAGCAGACTCAAACTAGAGAGTTATATCTGTCTGTCTGTTGTTGAGGAGTTTGTATACGCTATATCCTTAGCGTAAAAAAGTATATTGATTTGTGCATATTTATGTAACACGCAGTAGAATTCATGATAGACCCTTTATAGTATATGTACATATTCTTGATCAGCATCGTAAGACGACTCAATATAGACATGTCCGTCGGACTTAGAAGGCACAGATTTCAGAGATTATACGAGATAGAGAGTTCACTTTCATTTTAGATAACTAAAACGGCTAAAATAAAAAAAAAAAGTTTTTGCAAAATAATGAACATTTTCAAGAGTTTTAAAAAATTTTCATAGCCATTGAGTGGACGATGCAAATAAGCATGGAATTTTATTGGCATGTTTACAATAAGAAACCCAGTACTAAAAAGGACACAAAATTAACAATATGAACAAAACTGCAGTAGCTAATAAAGATATTAAACGAAATAAAACAAATTGTTAAATAAAAACTTGAATTGAAATTGTTTCAGTAAAGAAATAACCACATTAAAGAAAGAACACATCGCGAATTAAAAAAAAAATTTCAAATTCAAAAAATGTTTATAATTCGCTACTAGACAAATGCAGTTTGTTAAGGTTCTTTTCAGGCAATCGTATATATGTATGTGACTGTGTGAGGATGAATGAGCAAGATGAAAATGAGGATGTCACACTGGCAGATAAGCGGTGTATGTATGTGAGTATGTATGTATGTGAACAATTTTGTTTATATTAATTATGTTTACTCTGCGCTGTTATACATACTTGTCTCATCGACCACCCTCCGTTTTCGTCTGATCTATCACCGTGCGATTCATTTCTTTTCCCAAAAATGAAAACTGCAATGAAAGAAGCTTTTTACGATGACATTCCATTCCAGCCATACCAGCAGCCGTGACACTTAGGTGCTAAAGAACAACCCAAAAAGGGAGTTTTAAAAGTTTATGGATAAATTGGTTGAGCGTTCCAAACGTTGTATTGAGTTAAGTGGATCGTTTTGTTGAATAAATATTAGCTTTGATACATAATACTACCATGCTGTGTTTTAGTTTATAACTAAAAAGTTCGGTTATTTTTAGATTACGCCGTGTATGTACTGCCATCGAATGGTATTGCCCTAAGTATGACTTGCAATATAATATAAACCACGAATTGGGGTTTTTGTGGGCATTGCAAAGGCTTAAACGATGTTATTTTTTCTTTAAGTTTTTCTAAGCATATTTTGGAGAAACTAAAATTGAAAAGAAAAATCACGGTTGTTTTACATACATATACTGATGAGCGTGTTCGTTGACTTTTTTGGATATCACCCATTTAATATAAACACACCGCCCACTTATATGTTTGTATGAAACACTTCTTTATTTACAATAACTCTTCGGTAATTATTTATACAGTCATACAATTATTATACGTATATTTATACTCATCACACAGAGTGTGAATGGTATCTTAATTTAGTCACAATGTTTGCAACGCCTTAAAGGAGACATCGGTGACCCCATTAAGTATATGCTTGTGTAATCGTAATCAGCATGACGACGTAATCTAAGCATCCATTCAAAAAGATTGACATGCATATTTGAGATCCATACAAAATTGGTTTGTATACTCTACTCCAGATATACGTACATATTTCTTCGACTTTAGGAAATTTCAATTCCAAGTGGAGAAATGTGGAAAAGTGGTAAAAATTTTATTAGAAATTTTTTTTTTTTTCATTTGACCGTCTTCAAGCTGGATTTGTGTCTGGATAATTCAGCCCCGTGCAACGACGGGTCATCTGCTAATATAAGATTTTTCATGCCAATTTGATTCCAACGGAACGGTAAAGTGAAAACAGAATTCATGTGTTCGAGGCTTTTAATGTCATGTGTTCGTGTAATCATATTCGAGTAATCGAATTGCATGACCATTTCTGGTTTGCCGCGATTTATTTCCGTTTAAAGCCCGGCTCATTCGCTGATCAACTAAATTGTGCGAAAACAGTTTTGAAAGTGGAGAAGTATTTTATAATTTTATTATTTCGATTTTATTACTTGCTTGAATAGCATAGTGGGAAATGATGATCCAGTAAACTTAGAAAAACAAACATTTTCAAAATAAAGCAACTGGTAACAATACAATATAAAACAAAACAAAAACAAAAAATATATCTAATATCTAATATCATTCACACGAAATTTTAAATAGCATTGAAAAACATGAAAGTGGGGGTTGGTCGACGAGACAAGTATGTATAACAGCGCAGAGTAAACATAATTAATATGTATAAACAAAATTTTTCACATACATACACCGCGAATCTGCCAGTGTGACGTCCTCATTCTTCCTCATTCATCTTCACACAGCGAATTACGATTCAGCACATAAAAAGCACTTAGATTTCGCGCTAAGTTTATGCTGCACTGTCTGTATAGGTCGTGCACGTCACCACAGTAGAATATGTCACCATATAAATAAATCCGCAAAGAGATCTTGAGTACGAACAGAGCGAGAGAGCAAGCACAGCCCAAGAGATGAGATTGCACGAAAACAGCTGTTTT
Source organism: Leucophenga montana (assembly GCA_035044765.1). Lineage (NCBI taxonomy): Eukaryota > Metazoa > Arthropoda > Insecta > Diptera > Drosophilidae > Leucophenga > Leucophenga montana. The sequence goes on from JAWNNQ010000653.1 coordinate 156,598, forward strand.
ATATGTAGTCTGTTTCCACTACGAACGCGTCCACCTAAGCCGTTTGGTAAGGTAAAAAGTCGCGTTCTCATATTGGACTAACTCGATTTTTCTTATGATTACGATTGTTTAGGTAATCCGATAACTCTCTTATGAAAATGGAGAAGTATATCTTCAATTTGATCTCAATGCTTCACACAGTTATATTAACCGCGAATATAATACGCCAAATCGATAAATATTGTAGGTTAACGCTACCAGCAGCTTGCGAGTATCTACTAGAATTATCCATTGAATCGAATTTCGGGAATTTCGGTGAGAAGATACCAAAACAAATAAATAAATTGTTTGTACTCTTGTATTTGAATTATAAAAGAACAAAACAAAAAGCGCTACACGATGCGCAAACCAAAATTTTCTTCAAAACATAATAATTTATCGTAATATCCGGTATTGTTTGTGAAACCCTTTGTCGCATCAATTGCTAAGTCCTACTTAGCCTAGTAAGTCCTTGTATTGTTGTTGGCGATGCCTGTACTGATAAAGCTGAGATATTATTTTGCTAAGTCCTTCTTAGCCTAGTAAGTCCTTGTATTGTTGTTGGCGATGCCTGTACTGATAAAGCTGAGATATTATTTTGCTAAGTCCTTCTTAGCCTAGTAAGTCCTTGTATTGTTGTTGGCGATGCCTGTACTGATAAAGCTGAGATATTATTTCGAATCTAAAATTTAGGATCGGCTATTGTCTGGTGGTCTCGATGTCGATACACGTATAGGACGTGGCGGTGAATCCAACGGTTGACGTCGTGAATGCATACTCGACGGAATCGGTTCATTCGATTCGGCGAAAGAAACTCGTGAAGGTCGAGGAATTAGATCATTATCATATCTAGGTGGCTGACTCTGTGCAGGTGCTGCAGGATGCCTCAGTGGAGGTAGATCCAATTCTTCGCCAGCTATGCCAACGGAGCGGATCTGGTTTCGAGTTGATATTCTCTGTGGCCCATATGGTACACCTAGCCGCAAACGAAAACGTTCGATTTCATTTTGTCGCTCAAATTCCTCACTGAGTTGTCGTTCCTCCTGTTGTAGGCGAAGTAGTCGCCTGCGCGTATCATCAACCGTGTCAACAATAGAGATATTCACCAAATGGCCATAAATGCGATCCTGCTCGATCAAATGTCTAGCTTCAACAGATGCTCTTAAATGTTCCAAATGTGTAACACACTCAATAAGTTGGCAATTGAGCTGTATGCGCATGCGACGGATATTATCGATTCGATGCATTATGAAATGGCTGGATGATGCTATTTTTTTCTGTTTAAGATTCTTCATCGTTTTCATAAGTAACTGGAGTTGTTTGAGAATCTAGCGAGATAGAAAAGACAAAGTATTATATATAAATCTATGAAATAATTGAATGGAGGTCTATGAAAGGACTATGGATGCAAAGGAGACAAATGAGATTTGAAAAACTCTATTGATTTTATAGAGATATTGATCACACAGCGGTTCAGGTAATAAGTGAGCTATCTTGAAAAGCACGATAACTAGACTTTTTACCCCCTCCGCCTGTCCAGCAGTATGAAACAGCGGATTTTCGAGACTATAAGGGCTACCCAGTAAGCAAAAACTTCGTTAATGACTTCGCTATCAAAGTTTGAACGATACTTTTTCGGCCAAAACGATTCATACTTCGCTTAGTATGTGGCATTAAAACTAACGTTTTCGAGAGTTCGCAAGCGATATCTTTAACGAACATTTTTCTAAGATATAAACAAATAAATCGATATCGTTATATTTTGTTGCTTGTTTGCATAGTGTGGCGTCTTTTTTTTATATTAATTCAACAACATTGATTCGTATAACTTCAGAGAATTGCTCATAAAAACGAAGAAGCGTTCTTGCGAACAATTGGCGAACAGACACCTATAGTCGTCTCATATATATTAGTATGTATATCTCGATCTATACTTAGCCATTAAATGAGGGATTAATTGAAGGGATTGTACATCGAATTGTGTACATCGAATTGCGATGAGAAGTCGATATTCTACAATAACCCCCCACGAAGGAAAAACTACTACTCTATCATTGGATGATCTTCAGTTTTTTACCCTTTCGAAGCGTCAAAATGACTAAAATGTAATCAGTTATGCATTCTGAAGATGTTGCCCAGTACAAGTGTACGTATTAGGTTTGAGTGTACTGCTTACCCTGTCGAAATTTCGCTTGGTTAGCAAAGTATATCTCATCTTGTATTCCGTATGGAAAATCTGTTCCTTGACCACTGAGAATAGTTTCAGCTCATCGTGCAATTTCTGTTTTATGCAATCAAAACATAGATGGATAATTAGTGATGTTGATAGTATTGCACGAATTTTTACTAACCAAATGTATGTCCAACGATGGCTCTCCTCCAGCTAACGTGCTTAAGAGCTTCTCGAACGACGTACGATTCTCCAGAGCGGCAAAGATTCTCTTATTGCGCACATCTATAAAACGTTCCAGACACGTATCTACAAGAAAGTCTGCATCGTGTTTCGACAAATAAAAATTTCGCAACATAAGGAATCCTTGTGCAAAGCGTTCTTTCAGCTGGTCACCGGTTTCAAGTTCTTTCATGATCTGGGCTAGTGGCGTTACAGTTCGATTAAAATTTCTATAGAATTGGACTAAAAGAGAGTGAAACAGTTCAATAAAATCACGTTCTAAGTGCATTGATTCGACCATTTCCAGTAGTTGACCCAATAGACGATTCCTGCGGAGCCTTACTAACGGGCAGGCGTGATTGTCACGCAACGGAGGTTCGGGTGTTGGCTTCGGCGTGGATAATACGCCAACCAGACGATGATGTCTACGCACATTTTGGGTTTCATTATGATAACGCTCCACCAGAGGGGATATGGAACTGGGTGTAGGTACATCAAACAAGTCTTCAACAGCATCTCGTATACGGGAGCGTCCTGCACTGCCCACTACACTTTCTCTGCCGTGCAAACCGAGGTTAGACTGCCTGTCAACACGACCACTATCGAAACTCCTCTCGATGGTCCGGCCTCTTATAAACATATTATCCAATCTATTTCCCCTTACCTCGCTGCCATTTCGATTACTACCAAATTCTCTGGCAGTCCAAGCACCGCTGAACTCATCCGTGTCCAATGAACTCATGCCGAGTTCCCTCCTGCGGTCCGCATTGTAGTAGAAGGGCCTCCGGCCCAACTGTCCGCTATTGAAATCATTTCTGCTCATCGGTCGCCAGGCAGGGGATATGGGGACGTCATCTTCAAACGAATTTCCACGACCTACTCCGTTGTCATGCAGCGCCCGGCTTCCTTGAAACTCGCTCGCACCCGACAAATTGCTACGCATAGTGGTTTGCAAAAAACGAGATCCGGTGTGCATATCAAATCTACTCGGCCGCGCTATGCCCGCCGGCATTGTTTGCTCAGGCATTGTTTCACTCTTTTTGTTTACGCAATAGAATAGTTCCTATTTTAACGCGAGCCGCCCGTCTTTTCTATGGTTTTTTCGTATTTTGGATAAAAAAAACTATTTTTTTGGAAAACAAACTACTTTCAAATAAAAAGTACATTTAATAAATATTTTCAACCTCTATTCTCTTCAGGAATAGGGAATCGACTGATATATTTTGTGATTTTTTTTTTGACTACTTATGACAATTGATGGCACTGCCTACTTTATTTCGAAAAACTGAATGAAACCAGAATATATTTGACAAATTTAAACAAGCCTGTTCCGGTTTTGCCTGTCATGACGATTTTATGAAGATGAATTTGTTAATCCGGTGTACTTGGATTTTTTGGTGATTATTTATTTAACGAAATATTTAAAAGTAGGCGATTAGTGTCCTGCAACTTAATCTAATCAGAAATTGGAAACGATTATTTACAGCTATATATATGTATATAGGTTATATACAGATTTTAGGAGAGAGTAAGTAACTAATAACTAATTAAGTAAGTTTTGTAGGGTGTTTGACTATTAACTATGGAAATATTTAAGCCAAGACCCGGTCCAGCAGGTCATTGACTTCTCAAATGAAAAAAACTTTCAGCGAGAATTGTTAAATCGATAAAGAATTGTAAAACAATAAGATTTATTTCACAGCTTAAAACCATAAATATTCTTTGGACTAACGTATATATTCCGCGATTCAAGTTGGACTGCCTAGCTGATCCGCAGACTAAAATTATTAGTTTGTACAAAATTATTTTGCCACTTCTGAGTGACGTATTTGCTTAGGAACGATCCCCAACCTCTGCATTAGAGTATTGATGTTATGCTGATCGGACCACCAGATTCTACCATAACTAAAAACGGCGATTAACCCAGATGATGATGATGAACTTCCGGTATAGCAGCTGGGCCGATCAAATCTAATACTACTCATTTCAGGTTTACCATAAGTGATCATTGCTGAAGTTTTATTGGCATCAGTTTACTGCCCAATATTGATTGGGACTTCGCCGATTTTGAGGCTGCTTTTTATGTAGCTGGGACCAACGTATCTGATTGTTGTAAACTGGAATATGAAGTATCGTCTCTAACTCGCTAGTCGTACATTTTCTAGGAGCAATATATGCACTGTTCGATATCATCTCCAGTTGTAACCAGCAGTTCTTAGTCTCTGGTTGACCGATGCAGTAACCCTACTTCCAGTCTACATAAAATGTATGTTCCAGCTGGTTTTACTATATTAAATAAGACAAGATAAAGCATTTTTTGAGGTGGCCTCCATACAAACCATTACGCCCACTTTTGACTTTTTGTGTGGAAAACGTTTTTATTGCAGTCAATATCACCTTAAATATTAGCACGGTGGCTTCTTGTGGAATAATGCTTCACATAAATTTCAAGGGGAGTGTCACGCCCACTTTTAGGGGCACCCAAATTTTTAATTTTATATAGAAACTTTCTTATTGCAGTAAATATCAACATAAAATTTAATATAGTCTCTTCTTATGGATGAACGCCTCACATAGAGAGAAATAGATGTATAAAACAGAAAGTCCGCGACGAACTGAATTTAGTCTCAGTGGTCAAGACACAAATTTTCCATATGGAATGCCAGATGAGATATACGGTTCTTGTTTCTTGTTGTTTTTTTGACAGTAAAAAGGTTGCAATCGTAAGCTAAACTTGTAAGAATGCGGCACCTAGAGTGTCTAGTTAGTTTCTCTAAGGCATCTCTAATCTTCTCTAATCAGAGAACTTTGTCTCAGACAGACCTATTAGCGGACGGACGAACATGACTAGATCGTATCAAGCTGATATGGAGTCTCTCCGTTGCTTTCTTTGCTATTTTATATACATATACATTGAAATTTCAGAAGATCTTGTTTGCAGGTTATAAAATATTGTTTTTATTCAAGCGCTAAACGATAATATAATATCGGATACATATATCGCATTAAATATACTTATAAGTAAACTTACTTATTAAAAAAACTTATAAGTAAACTTTAAGTAAACTTATAAGTAAACTTATAAGTAAACTTATAAGTAAACTTGTAAGTAAGTTTACTTATTAAGTAAGATCCTTCATTGTTGGCAATGTCTATTCTAATGATTAAGGTGAGATTTTAACGTCCAAATTGTTTGGTTAAATATTGACCGCTGGAGGCCGCTGATGATGCAAATTTTGAATCTAAAAAATTTCGAATATACAATTTTTTTCGTTAGGACGGTCTCATCTGGAGTGCCGTGTTAATTAAATTGCAGCGACATCGGCGATGGTGAAGTCGGTGGAACCATGACTGTTGCAATTGCTTGGGAATTGTTTACAGACGAAGATGATGATGGTGATGGTTCTGGGGATGCTTGTGGTTCTGGTGATGCGTCTGGTTCTGGTGATGAACGAGACGGTGATGAATATCTTCTCATAAACTCAAAAAAACCATTTCGTATTTCTTCGTTCTCTTCCGGAGTTAATCGAATTGTGCAACAATGAATTCTTCGAGACGACACGTCTGGCTCTGCGGGTGGTGCGGGTGGCGGTGGTGGTGTTGGTCTCGGTGTTTGTGTAAGTACAGGACGTGACGATGAAACATTTAACAAATTTGACAGTTGACGCATCATAGGCCGCCATATGGATGTTAGAGTAGGTGTTCTTGTCGAAACGCGTTCATTCGTTTCGGCGAAAGCAACATGTGTAGGTCGAGAATGTAATTCATTATCAGATCTAGGTGGCTGGCTCGGTGCATAAGTAAGGAAGTCTGGTGCCGCATAATGCCTCAGTGGTACATATGGTATACCTAGCCGGAAACAAAGAGGTTCGATTTCATTTTGCCGCTGAAAGTCATCATTGAGTTGTCGTTGCTCCTGTTCTAGGCCAAGTAGTCGCCTGCGCGCCTCATTAATCCTGTCAACAATAGAGACATACACCAAATGATCAAAAATACGGCTTCGGTCAGCCGAATTTCTAGCTTCAACAGATGCCTTTAAACGTTCCCAATGGTTATTGCACTCAATAAGGTCGTCATTGAGCTGTATGCGCATGCGAAGGATATTATTGATGCAATGCATTAAAAAAGGGCTTGATGATGTTACTTTTTTCGGTTTAAGATTCTTCATCGTTCTCATAAGTAGCTGGATTTGTTTTAGTATCTAGCGAGATAGAAAAGACAAAATATTATATATAAATCTATTAAATTATTTAATGGAGGTCTATGAAAGGACTATTGTGGCAAAGGAGATAAATGAGATTTAGTAATTTTTTTTATAATATATGAGAGCACCTTTTGAATGCATTTAGAATCATTTTCTAACCTTCTTACGATGTTAGGTTTAAGAGAACTACTTACCACTTCGAAATTTCGCTTGGATAATAACGTATATCTCATCTGGCATTCCATATGGAAAATTTGTTCCTTGACCACTGAGACTAAATTCAGTTCATCGCGGACTTTCTGTTTTATACAATGGAAATGTAGATGGATAACTAATGATCTTAATAGTATTGAAAAATTTTTTACTAACCAAATGTATGTCGAAAGATGGTTCAACTCCAGCCAACGTCGTTAAGAGCTTCTCGAACGACGTACGATTCTCCAGAGCGGCAAAGATTCTCTTATTGCGCACCTCTATAAAACGTTCCAGACACGTATCTATAAGAAAGTCTGCATCGTGTTTCGACAAATAAAAACTTCGCAACATAAGGAATCCTTGTGCAAAGCGTTCTTTCAGCTGGTCGCTCGTTTCAAGTTGTTCCTCGATCTGGGCTAGCGGCGTCACAGTACGATTCAATTTTCTATAGAATTGGACTAAAAGAGCGTGAAACAACTTAATAAACGGTCTCTCTAAATGCATCGATTCGACCATTTCCAGTAGTTGACCCAATAAACGATTCCTGCGGAGCCTTACTAACGGGCAGGCGTGATTGTTACGCAACGGAGGTTCGGGTGTTGGCTTTGGCGTGGATAATACGCTAAGCAGACGATGATGTCTACGCACATTTTGGGTTTCATTATGATAACGCTCCACCAGAGGGGATATGGAACTGGGTCTAGGTACATCAAACAAGTCATCAACAGCATCTCGTATACGGGAGCGTCCTGCACTGTCCACAACACTTTCTCTGTCTCTTCTGTGCAACTGCCAGTCACCACGGCCACTATCGAAACTCCACTCGCCGGCCCGGCTACTTACAAATATATTGTTTCCGCTTACCCGACGGCCATTACGGAAACTACCAAATTCTCTGGCAGTCCAGCCCCCGCTGAACTCATCCATGTATAATGGACGCAGAATGTCGAGCTCCATCCTGCGGTGCGCACTGTTGTAGAAGGACCTTCGACCAAACTGTCCGCTGTCGACATCATTTCTGCTCATCAGTCGCTGAGCAGTGGATATGGGGCCGTCATCTTCAAACAAATTGTGACGACTCTCTCCGCTGTCGGTCAGCTCCCGGTTTCCTTCGAACTCGCTCGCTCCTGGCAAATCGCTACTCACAGTGGCTTGCAAACAAATTACAGCGTTGTTAACGTCTACGTCACGTCTACCCGACCGCACTATGCCCTCCTCAAGAGTGTCCCCAGTCATAATTGTACTGAATACCACAAATTTTATTCGATTTTTCGTATTTTCGCGCAACTTTTTTTTTCGTTTTTTTTATGGTTTAAAAACTATTTTTTTTTTTTTTAAATAAACAACCTACATAAAATACACATATGTTTTCAACCGCTATGCTCTTTACGAATGTGCAACTGAATAATGGACAAACAATTGAAAAATCCTTGCCTACTCTTGGCTTCGACTAACTGAATGAAATCAGAATATTTGACAAATTTAAACAAGCCTGTTCCGGTTTTGCCTGTCATGTTCTTGAGATTCTCTAGATTTTGACTTTTCTAGCGTAGTTAACAACAAAACCAAAAACATTTTTATGCAAAAACTTAAAAATGGTGGCCAGGTTTGTACGGAAGCTACCCTGTAAAGTGGGATTGGTACTGGTTGTCTGTGAAGAGGAAAACGTGGTTAGACTCCATGTGAAGCCTCAATCTCTTATAGTCGCCGAGATCTGTTCGTTCAAACCGACGGTTGGACGAACGGACAGACGGTCCGGTCCGGTCCGGTCCGGTCTTGTCTATATCGAATGAAGCCTTCATACGTCTTTTGCATTCTGTGTGACAAAAAAGGTTTTGAAGTACTATTGAAATAAAAAAATCTATAGAGGTGAGTTTTATGCATAAAATAAAATGAGCTCAAGATAATTATTTACTTATTTTAAGATTCCCGTTCCCGTCTTAAAAATATGATGAGCTTGAATCCAGTGTTTATCGGTCACTTCGGGAACACGCATTATTGAATATAAGCCCAAGCAGAAACAAAACAATAAACTTATCAAAATAAAATATTCACCAATGGAGCAACCTCAAGAGCCGCATTTCAAAATCTGTTTGCCGAATCTGGAGCAATTGGATCAGACTTTCAAATCGGTTTCTGAAACTTATGCATCTAACTAAAAATAATAATAATACCTATTTGCCTTTAGCTGACGATTTACTTATTAGAAAGAGAGTCCCAACACACATTTTCAACTATTTTAAGTCATGCCAGTAAAATTGTTGAAACTTTAATTCTGATAACTAAAGAAAACAAGTTAAAAATTTAAATATGTACTTACTTAAAATAAGAGTTTACAATAGAAATTTTCCAGAGTAACTTTTTTTTTTGTTTATTTAAAATGCATCGTAAAATGTACAGCGACATTTGAAACTAGAAACTGAATAAGCCATTATTCTTGCGTTGAAGTTAAGATTGCACGGTAATTAAAATTCGAGGAACTCTTTGAGGCCCAACCAAAGTTGCAGTGAAGCGCGAACTTGCCAATCAGTTCCGCTCCTTCTGAAGTGTAGGTTTTCTGATTTTGTTTTCATCACTTGTCAGAACGCAGAATGTTGTCGGTGGACTTTAGCTTTCTTGGAATGCATAAATTGAAAAAAAAAAAAAACAACTTCATTTGTTGTGAATTTTACGATTTGTGGCATTTTTTTTTTTTTTTTTGTTAATTAGTGTCACAGTTTTAAGTTGTTGACGACATGGTGAAGCCAATGAGAAGATTTATAGTTGCATCAAATAATTTGCTACAAATGTTTTATAGAATAAAGTCTTCTTTTGTATATATGTCAACTCAAGATATTAATATCTTTATATACGACGAGTGCAGTTTTTTTAAATCAACCAAGAACACCATAAACTGCTTTCGAACTGGACAGTGGCAGAGTTGGTGTTCGGGTGTCTCCTGCTCCCATATGTCCTGGTAACTACAATAGTGAGCATTGTAGAATAGACCTTTGGTACTTTAGAGTAGCGATGAGTTTATAGATGTTAATTCTTGACTTAGCTTAGTCAAAAGTTCTTTTGTCACTAGTCTGCTATAGCTCATGGGATGGGATGGACTGCTTCTGAGTGGTTTGTTGCTGATGAGCTTTTAGACATTTGCTCTCTGGAGAAATGACACATAATATACCATTGTAAGTCGGTATACTCGTTTCCCGTAATGTTACAGTGTAGCCAGGAACTCATACCATAAGACCTAAGCATTTGTTTACATTTCGCACCCAACTTCGATTTATGACTAACTGAGCCAATGGTTCTGAATATCTGCCTGATTATAGGAAACTATTAACACCCTAGCGTTGTGGAGGACTTTTTCATTTATTGTATTTTAACATAGTCTCTGCAGAACAGCGACACTTCGTATATGTAGATGTTTCGATCATTGGAAACATCCTGAGGATCCTGAGGAAACATTTTTTCTCGAAAATAAATTCAGTGTTGGTATTGTCTGCGATTTTGTCATCTAAGTTTTGTTTGCTAAGGTGCCGGCTTCTTGGAGACTAAAAGAAAACACTTTGCATTTTGATGATGAAATTTAGAGTGGTGCCTGAGCAGGGTCTAAATGTGCTGCTGATGGCTTTTGCACAGTCAGCTCGTTGTACACCGGCGAGTTTAGTGCTGTTGTAGCTTTTGGCGTAATTTGTCAAGATCTAGATTTTGGTTAGTTAAACGGGTCTAACGGCATATTGTCTTTCTGTTGTTTGTAAGAGAGTTTGTCGCGGACCGTCTTCAAGACTTCATTCTAATAAAGTTTCATTTACTTGGTTAATTTTACGATGCAATTTTTTTTTCGGTTAAATTTACTGTGTAGTTACAATATTAATCAGTTTATCATATTTATTTGTATACCAAATTTACAAATATAGTGCAAAAAGTGTATTGTCAGTTTGTCTGAAAGTGAACCATCGGAGAACCTATAAAGTATATATTGTATATTCTTGATCAGCTCAGTAAGACGAATCGTACTAGCACCCCGTCTGTGTGAATCGAAACTAATCCCACAGTTTTAAGTTAAGTTATCGATCTAAAATCTATCTAAAATATCGATCTATGGAGACTTTCTATGTTCCCAGACTGAACATAGTATGTCACAATGACCATGTCACGCCCACTTTTAGGGATAGCGCCCATACAAACTCTCAAATCAGTCAATATCAACTTAAAATTCGATATGGTAACTTCTATTGGACGGTAGTTTCACATATATGTCATTTTATAAAGGGTAACTCTCATTCTAGCCCACCCCTCACATTCCGGATTTGGCATTAACAACTTTTTTATTACAGTCGATATCAACTTTAAATTCAATACGGTGACTTCTTATAGACCGAAGCTTCACATAGTTATTAAACGGGCGAATCCTGCCCACTTTTACAGGTAGGCTCCATAGAAACTAATCGCTCAGTACTATCCTTTCACTAAAATAATACCAAATATCCGAACCTAATTAAACGAAACATTTCGAATAAGCTTGTAAATATGTAGTTGTACTAGTTGTGAAAATATAGTTTATATAAATCTTTTTACTTTGTTTACTTATAAGTATATTCAAAGTTATAACTGAACAATCGTCTTGACACTATATGAACGTAGATTTCAACCCCTTTAATTCTCATTTTATTTGAAGCGAAAACCTCGGAAACGATGCCACATATAAAAACTTTAACCTAATCGGTATGATCAGTGTTTAACGCATTAGATCCCATGAAGTATAGGTATATATATTCTTGATCAGCTCGACGAGACTAGTCGATCTAGTTGTTGCGCATTTTCTATTTTTATATACATATCTGACTGAAAGCCGGTATTTGAGCTTCCTTTGGTCCCAAACAAATGTACCGCATACTTATACGTTTTTGTACTATAAAAACTTATTTATGTAAGTCAATTTCAGCTTAAAATGCGTTATGGTGACTTATTATGGACATCCGCTTCACTTCACATACTACTCACCCATTTTTGTTTTTGGTGTATTTTCCATACAAATTTAATTAAAATTTAACATGGTCGTTTTTTTATAGACAGACGTTACCCATATATGCCATACATTAATGGGCGTGTCTCGCCCAATTTTAGCGTTAGTCCCATAGAAAGCCATCAGTCACCGCTATAGTTCACAATAGCTGCTATACTTCGTGTGAATGCTCGGTTTTTTCTTGTTTTCAGTAAATTTCTCGAATTTTTCTTTTTATTTTCGCGTAGCTAAAATTTCGATATCGTTAATAGTTAACGAGATATCAGCGAAATTATGCATTTTTCTATATAAACTGACGAATTTTCTGCATATCTAATATACAATTTTTCCTAAGTAATGAACTGTAATCTCTGATCTTATTTCGAAAAAGTTTTCAATCAACTTACCTTTCAATTTCTATTCGAATAGAAAAACTAGAATAGACATAAGTTGTCGCATCAACTCATTGGAAAAAGTATTCCTTGGAAAAAAATATACGAGACAATAAATCAAGTCAATAGAAAAGCGCGCAATCCACAATGAAACTTGTACCGCTATACAATTTCAATGAACTCAGCGGTTACGATGTCAACATTGGACCAATCGAACAGGATGATTTAAACGAAATAGAAGAAGAGGAACTTGTAAATTTTCTTTTACAAAAATTACATGAAGTGAGAGTATTGTGCGAAAACCATCAAGAAGATAATGAGAATTTCGTACTGGAGAGAGAATTTGACATTATAATAAATGATATACCGGATGGCAGTCCGGTAACTGTCGAGTATTTGGTGGAGTTCTTTCGTTACGTTGTAGAAAACGTAGATGGTTTTGATGTGCTCAATTTTTTTATAAATTCCTGTTGATTCTTAAATTTATCTATATATCTAAACTATATTGGCTTTGCATGTAATACTTATCAATAACTGTAATAATCAATAACTGTAATAATAATCAATAACTGTAATAATCAATAACTGTAATAATAATCAATAACTGTAATAATGGCACAAA
>JAWNNQ010000658.1:0-127275 GCA_035044765.1 Leucophenga montana
AATAGCTGTACTCCACTGAGAACTGATATTATATTCAAAATTCTATAATTAAGAGTTTATTTACAATATATCAAAATTTAATCTCTAAAAGGTAAATCTAACACATGATTTCTTTTAAGTCTTCGAGTTGTATCGCTATTATCTAGTAGGCCTATTGCCAAAACATTTAAATGATCAGGTAGTCTCTCAACATACCTTGTGCTTTTTCTACGTATTTCATCTTTAATGTAGGGAATATTTAAATCTTTGTGAATTTGGTCATTAGCCGCAAACCAGGGGGCGTCAACAATAAGTCTAAGCGTTTTGGACTGATATCGTTGAAGAATTTCAATATTTGATTGGCTTGCAGTTCCCCATAATTGGATAGCATATGTCCACACAGGCTTTAAAATAGCCTTGTAAAGCCGAACTTTGTTCTCCAAACTAAGCTGCGATTTTCTCCCAAGCAGCCAATACATTTTTTTTTTTTTGTTTTTATGTTGAGTTTCTTTGTCTTGCCTTTAATATGACTTTTCCAAGTTACTCTCCGATTTATATCGAGTCCAAGATAATTTGCGGAGTAACTAGGAGGAATTTGTGAATTATTTAAAAATACTGACGGACAGTCTCCTCTTCTCAGAGCAAATTTGACATGTTTCGACTACTCAGTATTAACCTTTATTTTCCATTTCTTAAGCCATCGCTCTATTTCAACTATTTCATTTTGAATATCTTGAGATACTTCTGCCGCAGTGTCTTTAGATGCAATTATAGCTGTATCATCAGCATAAGTGGCTACTTGAGCATCACTGACAACAGGAAGATCGGCAGTGAATATTGTGTAAAGGGCAGGTCCCAGAACACTGCCCTGTGGAACACCAGCATAGATACTATATAGTTTCGATGTTTTTCCTTCCATTTGAACATAAAAGTGTCGATTGCTTAGATACGATTTCAATAAGAGGAAAAATGGAGCAGGAAGCAGTTTTTTCATTTTATATAACATGCCTGGATGCCACACTCGGTCAAATGCTTGTTGTATATCAAGAAATACTGCCGCAGAATACAGTTTCTTCTCGAATCCACTTGTAATTATATCCACTATACGATGACATTGCTCTGGAGTCCCATGACCTCTCCTAAACCCAAACTGATGTTCCGGTATTATATTGTATTCATCCAAAAATTGGTAACAATCTACTCATAAGTATTCTTTCGAATACTTTGGAGAATGTCACCAGCAAGCTAATAGGACGGTAGGACGACAGAATATTTTCAGGCTTGTTTGGTTTTGGAATCATTATCACCTCCGCACATTTCCATTGTGTAGGAAAGTGATCCAGCCTCAAAATCGCATTGTAAATTAGTGCTAAAAATTTAATACACTTTTGAGAGAGCATTTTCGTAACTCTTCCGTCTATTTTATCATAGCCTGGTGACCTTTTTTGATTCAGTTTTGCGAATTCTTCTTTGATTTCAGACACAGTAATTCTACGAATTGGCATGCACACATTTGACAAGGTACATCCAGAAACTCTATTATTTCAGTATCTTCAGGTGCAAGATTTGAATTTGGTTGAAATGTTGAGTGTAAATGTTGTGCAAATGCCTCAACCTTAGCTTTGGCGGTTTTACACCATTCTCCATTATGATTACGTATAGCAACATTTCGTTTTGCAGGTCGTTTTAAATATTTGGTAGCTCTCCAATGGCTGTATTCATAGTCTTTGGTGTTAGGATCCAGACTTTTGAAAAACTCTGCAGTTGCTTCATTTCTTACTTCGTGCAAGCGTTTTTTAAGTTGGAATGATGCTGTATTGTACCTAGTTTTATCTGCTGGACATCTACTGGTTTACGTTGGTTTTCCCGTAGACAGTGTTGAAAAATTATTGGTATGGTTATGCATTTATATAGCTCCTTTCCTTTGGGATTTGCTAACCTTGATCCCCACCAAGTTTTTTTGAAAAAGTTACAGTAATATTGTTCTTTAAAACAAAATCGTGGTGGAAAATACACTGCACAAACTGTAATATCGAATGACATGCATTCAACATTAATGCAAGCAGCCTGTATAGCATTTTCTTTAACTATTTCCATGATATTATATTTAAGCCCTCTTTTAATTAATATTGCAGAGCTCTATTATCTGGATGATTTGCAACTATAAGATCATATCCATGAATTTTAAAGTGTGTCCTGTTGGTAAAATGAGTTTCTGATACCAAGAGGATATCAATGTAATTAGATTTAAGGAAAACTTTTACTTCTTCTGTGTGGTTGGAAAGCCCATTTGCATTCCATATAGCAATTTGACGTTCTACTTGCATATTTTTGATATTAACAGAGATATCATATTCAGGAGCTTGTTTGTTAATTCAAACTTTTTGGCTAATAAACCTTCGATTCTTTGGAAAGGGTCGTCGTCATTTGAACTTCTGTTTTCTCGTAGTACTTGCGCATAAGATGGGCGGTTTCCGCTAGTATTAAACTCATTTGGTCTGTGCGAAGATGAAAAGCTATGCTCCTGAGGTGGTTTGCTTGAATGCTGACGAGAAGAATGGCTATTAGGCTTCTGCTTTGCAACTAATTCTTGATAAATTTTACATCCCTTTTGCATCTTGTAAGCAGTTAACACATTTGGCAGGCAAATCCTTGTCATTCTGACACTCTGAAGTAGGATGGCACATTGAACACTTAACGCATCTAAATGTTTTTGTACAACACGTCTTGGTATGTCCAAACTCTAGGCATCGAAAGCATTGCACAATGTCAGTTACTTTCCTGGGAGGCTCTACTTTAATTACTGCATTGCTTAGGTATTTCAGGTCATAAATTTCTGCATTGTTGTTGTTCGGTTCCAGATCAATAAAGAATTTGTTCAATGGATGCTTGGTAATACGACTCCTAACATTGCTTATATTCCTTACGCAATGACATAACTCTTCAATTTCATTTTTAATTGAGTCAATTGGTGTAGAAAATGTAGATTTTTAACTACAACTCTAAAATAACGCTCTTGTTTTAACTGGTAAGTGTGAAACAAAACCTTATCTCTCTTAAGTGTTGTTATAAACTTTCTATAACTAACCACAAATTTAACCATAACGCGTATTTGACCGTTTCGTTGGGACTTATAGGTAAAATCTTCTTTCGAAAGAGTTTTGGTAATATAATTTATCATGCCATTTATGTCATTAACATTAGCCAGTATTATTGGCGGAGGCTTCGGAGTAGTATTTCGCTCAGTTGATTCCTCTTTGTTTTTTCCTATTTTCCTATATTCCTATTTTTTTTTGCAAGAGAAATAGTAATGTGTCGTTTGATCGCACTGAATACGTCTTTACACTTTCACAATTCGTTTGTAACTATCAACTAATTAACTAATTAAAAAGCTTTTCAAGAAGAAATCAATGGAACTGAAATGATTTCACAATCGTAAAGAATGAGTTTGACAGTTAGATTTATAAATGTTTGGTTGTTAGTTTTTATTATTTTAAAGTTTTCAAATCTATTTATTAATAGACTAGCGTAATTCACAGTATTCACCTGCAAAAGGGTATTAACAAAATAAATAAACCATTTAAAAGCTATTCATGAGCAGATGTGCACAGTCTAGATTTAATCAAAATCAATTGAACATAGGCATAGGCTTTACATGAAATAGAAACGCACACACATAATTATTAAACGCTACGTTGCGAGTAAAAAATAACAAGTTCATAAAACTTGCGAGCTCAAAAGAGATAAGAGCTTATTTATTATACTTTGTATGCGCTGCGCTATTATTTTGTTGATTCTGTTTATAGTTGTTGTGATTGGCGCACAATAATATATATAAATTATGCCTATATTGCGGGTCAACTGAGTCGGCAATATGGCAGACATACTAGCGTACATAATATTGTATTTGAACAAGAAAAATTTTAACTTTGCTGGTATCGAAGATTTAATAACAATCACACAAAAGTTTAATTAGGAAACCCACCAGCTGCAACAGAAAAAAACAAAAAAACAAAAAACAAAACATGAAATGATTTAAGAACCTAAAAGTGTATAGTGGGTCTTTATGGGGCTACACCTGGGGTATGCCTCTGAATATAACATATTTCAATTTGATATCAATAACTATAAATACAATAAGTTTTCATACAAAAACACAAAATAGGGCGGTTGATTTGCATGGGAGCTGTAGCTAAAAGTGTGCGGGCACACCTATTGATACATATATATATATATATATATATACAACATATATGTGAAGCTCCATTCTTAAGTGGACTCCACATCAAATTTCAAGTTGATATCTACTATGGTAAACATATTTTCCTACAAAAATCAAAAAGTGGACAAGGGAGATGCCTCTTAAATGTGGCGGAACACTCCAATTAATGTATATGTGAAGCATAAGTTCTTAAGCGTACTTCATATTAAACATTAAGTTACGATAAACTGAGCAATAAATAAGGTTTTCTACTGAAAGTGGCCGTGGCACCATGATATGGATACTGTATCTGCTGAGAACCACAATAAGCATGCAAAACGGAATTCAGCTAAGTATGGTAAAACATAAACGTGCGTGGTGGATTTGTATGAGGGCTGCTCCAATAAGTAAGTGGGACACACCTATTATTATATGTGTGTGAAACGGCCGTTCATAACAATCCACTATATCGAACGTCAAACTGATATTGACTAAATTATAAAAGTTTTTCATATATTAGCACAAAAGTGGACGCTGGTTTTGTAGAAGAAGTGCACAGGAGACGCACATTAGTCTATATATGTTAATCGACTGTCTTGAAAAGGCACCACATCGCAATTTTGCCTAATATTGACTTTAATAAAGAAGTTTTCCACACAAAAAAACCAAAAATGGGCGGGAGTTTTGTATGGGGTATGTACCCCAAGAAGTCGGCGTGGCATATCTATATGGATACTTCATAAACTTGAGACAAACAAAAAAAAAAAATCTTCAACACGGACATTCTGCCAGATAACTCAAAAATTGTCGTGCAGTGCTACAGAAATTTTTCTTTCAGAGTACAGTACTCACTTCGAAAGTAATGCTACTGAAACACAAAACTTCATGTGAAAGAAATATTTAACGGAACTTATGCTTTGGTTTCTTTTTGTTATAATTGTCACTATTACTCTGAGCGTATCAAATGTGAAGTTGTAGATATTTTTTATTCAAAGTCACTAGTAAGTAGTGCTGGAAACTGAATTATTATGAACTTCATAAAGCAATCAGCATACATTCCGATGCATATTAATATGAAACATTAAGAAATTCATTTCAAATAGAAAAAAAATTATGTTCACAAAATTCCAATTGTGAGGACCAATAATATCGTCTTATTTTCCGTTTGGAAACATTGAACCATTCCTTTGTTCGAGAACTTTTTGGGAAACAAGAGAAGTGTTAATTTTTTTGAGTTTCTAAATGAATTTCTGGTCGATTATGGAACAATGGAATGAAACATATCTATTAGAATTAATTTTTTGCAATAAAATTATTGTGATTCTCGTTCTCACTCAACGACGATTATCGTTTTGAAGAAAAGAGCCAAGTCAGAATGTTAAGAGATATACGTTTTATATATGGAAAAGTTCTTCAAGCATTTGTAACCTTTACAAAGAAGTTCTTATTTAGTCAATCACAGTTTTCGTTTACCGGATCAAATTAGATTCTTCTTTCCAGACCCATTACAATTTTACAGAGATATTGCATAATGTATTACAATTAGAAGTTACAGCCAACAAATATCGTACAAAATATTGATAAAGACAGGCGCGAATGGTGGAATGGATGTCCCATGGTGGAATGAGCGGCTGCAGAAACTTAGGATTAAAGTTAATGGACTCTTCAACGGGGCTAAAAGATCAAATCAATGGGAAAGTTACATTACTGAACTAACTCTATATAAGAAATAGATAAGGAAAGCAAAACGCAGAAAGTGCAGATCTTTCTGTGAAGGCATAACATCCACATCATCAGCCGTTCGAATTTATCGTGCAATGGCCAAGATGCTAACCGATGCGAATATCTCACTCCGTAGACGAGATAATTCCTTTACAGAAAATGAGGAACAGAAAATCAAACTGCTCCTGGAGAAACATTTTTCAAGAGGTACATATGACCTTCTCCAAAATGAGGAGATATATGTACGAACAAATAGAGGCCGCCAAGAACGTGATAAATGAAGAAAAATTAAGGTGGGCATTATTCACCTTTGAATCATTCAAATCACCTGCAAAAAGGAGCCAAAGAGCTACTCCCAAATTTGCAGAAGATTATGACAAGTAGTCTTGCACTAGGTCATATCCCAACCCCTTGGAGAACGGCCAGGGTTGTCTTTATCCCTAAGGCGGGGAAAAAGGTTTCAATCCTCCCCAAAGCATTTAGGCCTATTAGCTTGACATTGTTTTCGTTAAAAACAATGGAAAAAATAATAATAGACAAGCATATTAGAGAGACGATATTGCATCATAGTACCAGCATGCATATAGGGCGGGCAAATCAACCGACACTGCACTGCTGAATCTAACGGGGGTAATTGAAACATCTCTTGAATACAAAGAGGTCACAATGTGTGCCTTTGTAGACATAGAAGGGGCGTTTGATAAGACTAATCACGCCACAATCTGTAACGCACTAGTAGAGAGAGAAGTAGATTATGACAAGTGGAAAGTTATAGTAACACTCTGTGACATAATCAACAGAGGTCTCAAACTTACACTGGACTGGTGCAAGGAGGTGGGACTCAAAATTAACTCCACCAAAAGGGTCATTGTACCATTTATTAGGAAGCACAAGCTGCCTAGACTAAAGGAAGTCATACTCGGAGGGTTTGTTGTGAAAGTTAGCAAGGAGGTTAAATACTTAGGACTAACTTTAGACAGTAAACTTCTATGGAAAACCGACGTAGAGGAAACTATACGAAAATGCACCAAGGCAAAACTTGTGTGCAGAAAGTTGACTGGAAAATCGTGGGGATGCAATCCGAAAACCATGCTCTGACTGTATAACATGGTAGTAAAGCCGATGTTAATATATATGGTATAGTCGCATGGGGAGAGAGGGCGAAACAAGTCACAGTCGCGAGGGTATTAAACTCCCTACAAAGACTACCATGTATATGCATCACTGGTGCAATGCGCACATGTCCAACCACTGCGTTGGAAGCAATTGTAGACCTACCAACGCTGCATTTAGAAATTGAGTATAAAACTAAGGAAACACTTCTGAGTCTGTTAGTTGATGCAAATAAAGGTACCTCAATTTACTGTCAGAAACTTCTCTCTACATGGACACAAGGAGTAACACTTGTGTCCATGCCAAGAGACGGGATGACAAGGAGGAATGCCTTCAATCGGAGTCTCACCATCAAATGGTCCGATAAGAAGACTTGGATGTCGGAAAAGATATGCACTGAAACCACATACGATCAAGTGGTATACGAATAGATCTTTGACGACAGAAGGAACTGGTCTAGGAGTCGTAGGCTCCAAATTAAACCACTGGGAGTCCTTAGGCAAATATAACAGTATATTTCAAGCTGAACTGCGTGCTATAATTAGATGTGCACAGCATAATTTGGATAGAGAGGCTATAGCAATTGTGAGATTGCCATTCTACTTATCAGATAGTCAGGCGGTGTTAAAAGCGTTAAGCTCAAACACCGTCAAGTCCAAACTAGTGCAGGAAGCACTTATCTTATTGGGAACACTCGGCGAACACAACAAAGTTTACTTAGTGTGTGTGTGTGTCAGGACATTATATATTAGGTAATGAGCTAGCCGATAGGCTTGCCAAGAAAGGAGCGGCAAAGCCAATGGTAGGATCAGAGCGTTTTTGTGGCACTGGAAGACATACTACACTGTAGCTAATCCGCTATGAAACAAATGGGGCAAAGAAGCAGCACTGGGGTATGAGCCAAGGACTAAGGTAATCAAAAATATTATTAGGGAGTTTCGAGCCGAGCAGAGCGAGAGCTATGCTTCAACTAGGTACAAACCAGCTGAGAACATTAACAGGAATACTAACAGGACACTGTCGACTTAGGAAACACTGTACATAATGGCCGTATATAATTCCCCAGAATGCAGATTTTGTGATCATGAGAAACAGACTCCTCTTCATATCGCGCAGAATGTGAAGCAATTGGGCAGTTACTTTGTCGCTGAAGAACAACTGAAGAAGTTAGAGCGTAGGACAATACTAAGGTTTATTCAACAAGTTGGACTAGAGCAGGACATCTAAGTAAGAAAGACAAAACAATAGATCTCTCTAGGTCGCGATTTTAAAATTATGTTCTATAATAATAAATGATGTATGGAATATATGTCTGCCTTATAATTAAATAGAAAATCATCTCCATGAAGTAAATATTGAGTAAAATTCTACGCCAACAGAAATTTACCAGTAACAGAAATACGAGTATTTTCTAAATATGATTTGATGCAGTTTATTTATTTTTAATTTTTGACATAAGAGCTTCAAACATTTAAATGTTATACAAACCTTGATGTTGTGTAAATATATATTCTATATATGAATTTTTGTTGAATTTACCAATAGAGTACATACAAATATTTGTAATAAATTTTACACTTGAATGATTAGACACACAACTATTTTGCAATTCACTGCATATAGCACTGAACGTATTTATGATAGTCCCAAATCCTTGCGGTTTTTATTATTTTCGCATTTTAAAATCCCTTGTATAAAAAGTGAAGTCATGTAATCATTTCGTGTGGGCTTAAAACTGCTTCAAACAACAAGAGCAAAAAGCCATTTATTGAATTAATATAATATTGCTGCAGTTTAAAAACTATGCACATACAATTCCATAAATCCTATAATTCCATAATCCTATAAATTTCCTTAATGCGGTGACACTTTCGGTGCAAAGTTATACGTTGTTCAATTAAACATTTTAATGGTTTGCAAAGTAATTAGCAACACTATCAACCCGAGTAGCTACTATTTATTGCGTGTTTTGATTGAGTGTTTGTATCTGCCTGTCTGTCTGTCTGTGTCTGTCTGTCTGTCTATAGCTGTGGTGCGCTCTGTAGCCCAAGCGGCCATGGTATATTTTAGCATATGAGTAATTGATATTGTGTATAAAATATAGATTTATATATAACTTCAGCTTATAAAAATTGACTATTAAACAAATTGGTGAAAAGAGTAGTCAATGAAAGTATGCTACAAAAATGTATGCATATAATTTAAATCGTAGCATATTTTTAGGCTGTGTATTTATACATAATTTAATTAATTAAGCGTCGGCGTTCTTGTTTGGTTTATGCATATAGTTTCTAATGTGTTTCCTAAACACAAAAAGCGCAATTTGCAAAAACATCATTTTTTTATTTCAGCAAATCTTTAAAACTTGTTTCAAACTTCATGAATATTTTAAGAGAACAAGCTATATAAACAATGAATATATATAAGTAAGAAAGTTATAAACAGTTGAAGTCAATTATGTGCCTTTCCGGCTTTCACTTTCCAAGTTAATCTTAATAGCGAAATTCTTTGAAACGTGAATAACTGATCACTTTCGCAGAATCTTCGCAAAAGTGTTAACCGGAACATTTATCGGTTTCAAACATATTTAAAGACCACTGATACTATTAAAAAACTTTGTTCGTGTGCTTCAAATGCTTGAATGCATTGCATTGAAAGTTTTTCATTACGTTTTTTATGTTTAGGAAATTCAATTTATCACAGTTTTAAATTATAACAGCTCGGGATGATACATTCACTGTTAAACAAGTTCTGAAAGAAACAAATTTTGGTAAACAGAGGTTCCGCTGGACACCGTCAAAAACAACTATCCGTTGTGTCATGTGTTGGTTTCAGATCGAAACAGCTTTGATTTGTCTGTAGCAGAAAGTGTCAAATTCAACTAACAAGTTTATTGTTGCGACATTTTGGAGAAATTAGAACTTTACTGAACTGAACAGCAATTTGGTGAAATTCGAATTCAAAATTCGGCCCCCGCTACTAGGGCCAGAAACATACAGAAATGTTGGAACAATTTTTTCATAAGTTTATCGTATGAATGGCATCTAGACTCACTGAATTTTAAACCAATAGACCAATAGTGTTTTTAAAAATTTGGTGTCTGGTGCTCCATTAATATATGGAGCACTGATACAAACACTGGCATGATAATGCGACCGAAAAACGGCTGTTCACAGTGGAAAACTTTACCAAGCGTTTCATGATCTGTTTTCGTGAAACTGGTGACCAATTTGAAACAGAATTACCTACTCTGGCTTTGTATTTTAGAGACCCTATATTCAGTACGAAAACTGCAGGAAAATATACGATATCAGACGGTTAACGCCACTTGTACACTTGCTCCAAAAAAGTCGTAGGCGTAGACCACAAAAAAATTTGATATTTTAACTTTAATCGCAAATATCTCGGCTAACGTTTTATGTATTGAATTAAACTTTGTTTTATTGTATAGTTTTAATTAATCTCTCTTATTTTTGCTGTATTTTAAGGCTTAAAATTATAGTTTTATTTCAATTTATGCTACAACATGTCTGAGGAGCACTACCGCAAAAGTCTGCGTACAGCTGCATACAAGAGGAAGCATGTAAAGAGCGAATATGCGATTTCCGCTATCTAAAAATATTCTATGAAATGCTTATCTTGGAGTTTTAGTTCATTCATTTTCAATCAATTGAAGTGTCAAAAAAATGTGATAAGAGGAAAAAAGCTGGTATGAAGAGCGAGCGGCACGGCCTTTGAAAAGGATAAGTTGTTGCAAATCGTAAGACATGGTGAGAAGGAGTGGTGGTTTGGGGTGTATGGCAGATAATGGTGTTGGCAAACTAACATTTATTGAATCAATCAATAATGAATCAAACTAGTTATATACAAGTTTTGAAGAATAAAGAAGAACCACGACCCCAAGCACAGTGCTCAAAAAGTAAAGCTCTGGCTGCTTTATAATATAAAAAATCAGTTGAGGACAGCAGCCCAATGTCTGGAACTAATTTCCGTAGAGCATTTGTGAGACTTACTCGAACGCAGAAGCCATCAACGCTTCATTAGCTTCAAAAATATGAAAAAAAAAAAAAGAAAATAATGAGGAATTGAAAAAAATGACAACTGAAGATAGAAAAAAATGTGTGGACTCCATGCCAAGACGTCTTACGGAGCTTTTAGCGAGAAAGCGTTAGCCTAGCAGTTATTAACACATCATTTTCTTCGAAAAAAGAAGCCTGTACGCAGACTTTTGCGGTAGTGCTTTTTTGAAAAGATGTTGCATAAAATGAATTAAAACTATAATTTTGAGTATTAAAATGTAGCAAATCTATTATTAGTTAAGATTTAAAATTAATAAACTACATATATAATAAAACAAAGTTTGATTCAATACTACATAAAACATTAGCTGAGATGTTTGCGATTAAAGTAAAAGTTTTAAATATTTTTGTAGTGTTTGCAGACTTTTTTGGAGCAAGTGTGTGTAAAGGCTACGACGCAGTGTAACAAAAATAAGCTTTGAACTATTTTTGTTGTTTTAGTTAACATTTTTGGTATTGGCAATAATGGTGTTCTCTAGAATTACTTCATGGCCAAATAAAAATTTGCTTGAATCGAGTCAATAAATGTCAAATCTTAAGTTTATTTTTTTTTTGGAAATGAACCACCGCAAATTTAGAGCTATCATATGCATGCAAAACTATTCTAAATTTCAGCACTTTTACCTTTTTTTTTTTTGTTTTTGTTATATAATTATTGCTCTGAGCACCGGTTTTCGAATTCGCATAAATTGCTTGGCGGTGATTTCGTTGAAATGCAACTTCTTTTGTTTCAGCAGAATTTCCCTATTTGAATTAAACAGAGCTCGAGCAAATGAATTTCATAATACCAATTTCAAGTGTATTCAAATCGTGAAAATTTACTGAAAGTGAAAAAAATAAACCGAAAACGGAAACGGAAACGAAACACTACCAAACAATTTATGCGGATTTGAAAACCGAAGTAGGGGCTTTAATGGTTTTATGTAAAATGCGACAATTTGTTTTATAAAATGATTTTATCAATGATATTCTTACGATATAAAATAAACTAGTAAAATATGTCATAAGAATTTTTTTTTAATAATAATTTCACTAGACTACAGTCAAAAAGTCTTTTGATACCAGATATACTCTATTTTTATAGATTTCGCTCTACTGAATTAGAAAATAGCTTAAACAAATTTTTAATGAATACTTTTTGTGGTTTGAATTTTGAAAGTATTTTTAGAATGATCTAAAAATAACCGAACTTTTAATTTAAAGCAAAGAACACATAGCGCCATCCATTAAATGTTGGCAGTATTAGAAAGCTACATTTTTCTTCTTTCGAAAGCAGCAAAGTTCATGCAAATAGTTTGACAGCTTACAAAATGACACACGTTTTAATAACAGCAGTTTCTGTAGTTATGTCATAAAAACCAAAGAGCGTATATTAAATTTTATCTTAAACTCGTTGAAATATTTGCTGAGTCTTAAGAATTGCTAAACAAAAAATTTGTGATAATGATGATGATTGTTTGAAACGTACTCAATTTTACATGTGATTTACACGATTTAAAAACGGTCATAATGATTTTAATGATGATCCAAGAGCTGAACGAAACGAAGCATCGTTGCAAATTTCACTGTGAGAATGCTGGCAGAAGCATATAATTCATCCTACTTGTACAATCTACAAAATATTAACTGAAAATTTGGGTAAAAGAAAGGTGTGTGCACTTTCTGTGCCACATCAGTTAAATGATGATCAAAAAATATCTCGTGTAGAGCATTGCAAAGACATCATTTCAACAGTTGAAAACGATCCAGATTTTCTTGTTTCGAACATAGCTGTTGATGAAACATGATGTCTTAACTATGATACTGAAACTAAGCGACAATCTGCGGAATCGTTTTCAAAGGACGAGCCAAAAACTAAAAAAATTTCGTTTTCTGAAGTCAAGCATCAAGACAATGTTGATAAGTTTCTATGATTCCAAGGGTATTGTTCACATAGGGAATTTGTTCCAGAAGATGAAACTGTCAATGGAGAATATTAATTACAAGTTTTAAATCGTTTGTGGTCAAGAGTTCTACGTTTTACGCACGAATATTTCAAAGGAAAGCAGCTGTTTTGATTGCACGATAATGCAACACCTTACAAGACAAAAAAGTCAAAGAATTTTTGATAGAAAAACGTATTTGTCTCTTCGACCACCCTACGTATTCGCCTGTTCTGTCCCCGTGCGATTATTTTCTCTTCCCCAAAAATGAAAACTACAATGAAAGGCACTTTTTACTTTGACATTCCAGCCATAAAAGCAGCCGTGACACATGTGCTAAAGAACATCCCAAAAAAACCAGTTTAAAAAGTCTATGCACAAATTAGTTGAGCACTCCAAACGATGTATTGAGTTAAATGTTTCGTATTTGGAATAAATATTAGCTTTGAAACATAATAAAATGCTTGTTTCAATTCATAACTAAAAAGTTTGGTTATTTTTCGATCACACCGTATATGCATAGGTTCCAAAGTTCTGATATTTCAAAAATCGTTCTAAAATTCGACTTATTTGGTGTTTTACTGATTTTCAGATTTCATCTTAAACCAATTGTATCATTATCTCCAAATAGTTATTCAATGCATAAATTTAAAATCATGAAGTCGCTACGAAAGTTTTTATCATGCCAAATTCAACGTGTAAGAAAACTGCTCAAAGTTACAACTTTTTTACCCAATAAAACTGGCGTTTTCAATTCCCAGAAGTTTTTTTTGCTCCTGTTTTGCTCTGAAGCAATACAAACACTAAGCACCACTAGATAGTTATTGATAAACTGCTTTAGAATTTAGCCAAGATGGGTAAACAAAAAAAAAAAAAAAAAAATTTAATTTTCTATGACATTTGCTTTTTCGAAAAGTCTTTAACTCGAAACCCACTTCTTGAATTTCCATTTATACAAGTTTCAGCAGAAGAATGAAGTTCGTAGAGCGGCACATTTTTTCGATTTGTACACACTCTGCACATAGGACAGGAATAGAGTCATGGCTAGGGAACCTGAAAAAAAAAACAACTTGCTTATCGATTCATAAGCTCTTTTAAATGCTTTGAACAACAGTATGGAGATGGACTTATACGCTTTGTAAAGTGTATTTTTTTTAGCAGCTAAAATTTTTGAAACTGGCAACACTCAAAAAGTTTAGCGTTTAGTAGAGTGCAGTTATTTGATTTTGTTCAGTGATGTGTTTCACTTCTGAATAAAAAAGTGGCTTTTTCGCATTTGGTGCAAGAAAAATCCAATGGGGTTTCTTCAGCTATACTACAATGCAAAAAATGCACGGTTTGCTGCGGTTTATCTGCCACGCTTCTTCAGAAATAAAGAAAATACAACATCTTGTTGAATGCGTTTTTGTTTCGAAAAGTACGTGAACATGTGTTCTGGAAGGCCGTTGATTTTACATGTCATAAATCTGCAGCAAACATCGACTTTTTTAGCAGAGCAGAGTTTTGCCGAGAACACAAACTCCCGAAAGAGAAACATTGCTCGACATGCAAGATCATTTAATCTAGCGCTGCTGTAATACTAATACTGTAATATGACTTGGTCAAGCCAGCAAGGATTTCAGCAGTGAAACCCAATATCAATATCAATACTATGCGTCGCATACAGTTTAAAATGTTTGAAACAGTCTTGGAAAATTGATTCACCAGTAGTGCAGTTTGTCAGATGTGAGCCAATGAAATTATTTTCCAACACTATTTCATTCATTTATTTGTTTCAATTAGACAAAAAAAAAAAAGAAGAAAAAAAAACAAACTTATAAATTTAAATTTCAAAAACCGAAAATTTTAGTATTATTGTTTTAAAAAATCATCACTTTGGAACAAGGCCAACGATTTGGTGCGTACATAACTCATTTTCTACCTAACAATTTGTGCTTTATGCAAAAAAAAAAAAACGAACAAAGAATATATATATACAAGGTATGATCTAAATATAACGAAACTATTAAGTTATAAAATAAAAAAAGCATTTTATTATGTTTCAAAGCTAATATTTATTCCAAATACGAAACATTTAACTCAATACATCGTTTGGAGTGCTCAACTAATTTGTGCATAGACTTTTTAAACTCGTTTTTTTGGGATGTTCTTTAGCACATGTGTCACGGCTGCTTTTATGGCTGGAATGTCAAAGTAAAAAGTGCCTTTCATTGTAGTTTTCATTTTTGGAGGAAGAGAAAATAATCGCACGGGGACAGAACAGGCGAATACGTAGGGTGGTCGAAGAGACAAATACGTTTTTCTATCAAAAATTCATTGACTTTTTTGTCTTGTAAGGTGTTGCATTATCGTGCAATCAAAACAGCTGCTTTCCTTTGAAATATTCGTTCGTAAAATGTAGAACTCTTGACCACAAACGATTTAAAACTTGTAATTAATATTCTCCATTGACAGTTTCATCTTCTGGAACAAATTCCCTATGTGAACAATACCCTTGGAATCATAGAAACTTATCAACATTGTCTTGATGCTTGACTTCAGAAAACGAAATTTTTTTAGTTTTTGGCTCGTCCTTTGAAAACCATTCCGCAGATTGTCGCTTAGTTTTAGTATCATAGTTAAGACATCATGTTTCATCAACAGCTATGATCGAATCAAGGAAATCTGGATCGTTTTCAACTGTTGAAATGATGTCTTTGCAATGCTCTACACGAGATATTTTTTGATCATCATTTAACTGATGTGGCACAGAAAGTGCACACACCTTTCTTTTACCCAAATTTTCAGTTAATATTTTTTAGATTGTACAAGTAGGATGAATTATATGCTTCTGCCAGCATTCTCACAGTGAAATTTGCAACGATGCTTCGTTTCGTTCAGCTCTTGGATCATCATTAAAATCATTATGACCGTTTTTAAATCGTGTAAATCACATGTAAAATTGAGTACGTTTCAAACAATCATCATCAGTATCACAAATTTTTTGTTTAGCAATTCTTAAGACTCAGCAAATATTTCAACGAGTTTAAGATAAAATTTAATATACGCTCTTTGGTTTTTATAACAAAAACTGCTGTTATTAAAACGTGTGTCATTTTGTAAGCTGTCAAACTGTTTGCATGAGCTTTGCTGCTTTCGAAAGAAGAAAAATGTAGCTTTCTAACACTGTCAACATTAAATAGATGGCGCTATGTGTTCTTTGCTTTAAATTAAAAGTTCGGTTATTTTTAGATCATTCTAAAAATACTTTCAAAATTCAAACCACAAAAAGTATTCATTAAAAATTTGTTTAAGCTATTTTCTAATTCAGTAGAGCGAAATCTATAAAAATAGAGTATATCTGGTATCAAAACACTTTTTGACTGTAGTCTAGTGAAATTATTATTAAAAAAAAATTCTTTTGACATATTTTACTAGTTTATTTTATATCGTAAGAATATCATTGATAAAATCATTTTATAAAACAAATTGTCGCATTTTACATAAAACCATTAAAGCCCCTACTTCGGTTTTCAAATCCGCATAAATTGTTTGGTAGTGTTTCGTTTCCGTTTCCGTTTTCGGTTTATTTTTTTCACTTTCAGTAAATTTTCACGATTTGAATACACTTGAAATTGGTATTATGAAATTCATTTGCTCGAGCTCTGTTTAATTCAAATAGGGAAATTCTGCTGAAACAAAAAAGAAGTTGCATTTCAACGAAATTACCGCCAAGCAATTTATGCGAATTCTAAAACCGGTGCTCAGAGCAATAATTATATAACAAAAACAAAAAAAAAAAAAAGGTAAAAGTGCTGAAATTTAGAATAGTTTTGCATGCATATGATAGCTCTAAATTTGCGGTGGTTCATTTCCAAAAAAAAAATAAACTTAAGATTTGACATTTATTGACTCGATTCAAGCAAATTTTTATTTGGCCATGAAGTAATTCTAGAGAACACCATTATTGCCAATACCAAAAATGTTAACTAAAACAACAAAAATAGTTCAAAGCTTATTTTTGTTACACTGCGTAGTAGCCTTTACACACACTTGCTCCAAAAAAGTCTGCAAACACTACAAAAATATTTAAAACTTTTACTTTAATCGCAAATATCTTAGCTAATGTTTTATGTAGTATTGAATACTCAAAATTATAGTTTTAATTCATTTTATGCAACATCTTTTCAAAAAAGCACTACCGCAAAAGTCTGCGTACAGGCTTCTTTTTTCGAAGAAAATGTTGTGTTAATAACTGCTAGGCTAACGCTTTCTCGCTAAAAGCTCCGTAAGACGTCTTGGCATGGAGTCCACACATTTTTTTCTATCTTCAGTTGTCATTTTTTTCCATTCCTCATTATTTTCTCTTTTTTTTTTTTCATATTTTTGAAGCTAATGAAGCGTTGATGGCTTCTGCGTTCGAGTAAGTCTCACAAATGCTCTACGGAAATTAGTTCCAGACATTGGGCTGCTGTCCTCAACTGATTTTTTATATTATAAAGCAGCCAGAGCTTTACTTTTTGAGCACTGTGCTTGGGGTCGTGGTTCTTCTTTATTCTTCAAAACTTGTATATAACTAGTTTGATTCATTATTGATTGATTCAACAAATGTTAGTTTTCCAACACCATTATCTGCCATACACCCCAAACCACCACTCCTTCTCACCATGTCTTACGATTTGCAACAACTTATCCTTTTCAAAGGCCGTGCCGCTCGCTCTTCATACCAGCTTTTTTCCTCTTATCACATTTTTTTGACACTTCAATTGATTGAAAATGAATGAACTAAAACTCCAAGATAAGCATTTCATAGAATATTTTTAGATAGCGGAAATCGCATATTCGCTCTTTACATGCTTCCTCTTGTATGCAGCTGTACGCAGACTTTTGCGGTAGTGCTCCTCAGACATGTTGTAGCATAAATTGAAATAAAACTATAATTTTAAGCCTTAAAATGCAGCAAAAATAAGAGAGATTAATTAAAACTATACAATAAAACAAAGTTTAATTCAATACATAAAACGTTAGCCGAGATATTTGCGATTAAAGTTAAAATATCAAATTTTTTTGTGGTCTACGCCTACGACTTTTTTGGAGCAAGTGTACAAGTGTCGTTAACCGTCTGATGTCGTATATTTTCCTGCAGTTTCCGTACTGAATATAGGGTCTTTAAAATACAAAGCCAGAGTAGGAATTTCTGTTTCAAATTGGTCACCAGTTTCACGAAAACAGCCGTTTTTCGGTCGCATTATCATGCCAGTGTTTGTATCAGCGCTCCATATATTAATGGAGCACCAGACACCAAATTTTTAAAAACACTATTGGTCTATTGGTTTAAAATTCAGTGAGTCTAGATGCCATTCATACGATAAACTTATGAAAAAATTGTTCCAACATTTCTGTATGTTTCTGGCCCTAGTAGCGGGCGCCGAATTTTGAATTCGAATATCACCAAATTGCTGTTCAGTTCAGTAAAGTTCTAATTTCTCCAAAATGTCGCAACAATAAACTTGTTAGTTGAATTTGACACTTTCAAAGCTGTTTCGATCTGAAACCAACACATGACACAACGGATAGTTGTTTTTGACGGTGTCCAGCGGAACCTCTGTTTACCAAAATTTGTTTCTTTCAGAACTTGTTTAACAGTGAATGTATCATCCCGAGCTGTTATAATTTAAAACTGTGATAAATTGAATTTCCTAAACATAAAAAACGTAATGAAAAACTTTCAATGCAATGCATTCAAGCATTTGAAGCACACGAACAAAGTTTTTTAATAGTATTAGTGGTCTTTAAATATGTTTGAAACCGATAAATGTTCCGGTTAACACTTTTGCGAAGATTCTGCGAAAGTGATCAGTTATTCACGTTTTAAAGAATTTCGCTATTAAGATTAACTTGGAAAGTGAAAGCCGGAAAGGCACATAATTGACTTCAACTGTTTATAACTTTCTTACTTGTATATATTCATTGTTTATATAGCTTGTTCTCTTAAAATATTCATGAAGTTTGAAACAAGTTTTAAAGATTTGCTGAAATAAAAAAATGATGTTTTTGCAAATTGCGCTTTTTGTGTTTAGGAAACACATTAGAAACTATATGCATAAACCAAATAAGAACGCCGACGCTTAATTAATTAAATTATGTATAAATACACAGCCTAAAAATATGCTACGATTTAAATTATATGCATACATTTTTGTAGCATACTTTCATTGACTACTCTTTTCACCAATTTGTTTAATAGTCAATTTTTATAAGCTGAAGTTATATATAAATCTATATTTTATACACAATATCAATTACTCATATGCTAAAATATACCATGGCCGCTTGGGCTACAGAGCGCACCACAGCTATAGACAGACAGACAGACACAGACAGACAGACAGGCAGATACAAACACTCAATCAAAACACGCAATAAATAGTAGCTACTCGGGTTGATAGTGTTGCTAATTACTTTGCAAACCATTAAAATGTTTAATTGAACAACGTATAACTTTGCACCGAAAGTGTCACCGCATTAAGGAAATTTATAGGATTATGGAATTATAGGATTTATGGAATTGTATGTGCATAGTTTTTGAACTGCAGCAATATTCTATTAATTCAATAAATGGCTTTTTGCTCTTGTTGTTTGAAGCAGTTTTAAGCCCACACGAAATGATTACATGACTTCACTTTTTATACAAGGGATTTTAAAATGCGAAAATAATAAAAACCGCAAGGATTTGGGACTATCATAAATACGTTCAGTGCTATATGCAGTGAATTGCAAAATAGTTGTGTGTCTAATCATTCAAGTGTAAAATTTATTACAAATATTTGTATGTACTCTATTGGTAAATTCAACAAAAATTCATATATAGAATATATATTTACACAACATCAAGGTTTGTATAACATTTAAATGTTTGAAGCTCTTATGTCAAAAATTAAAAATAAATAAACTGCATCAAATCATATTTATAAAATACTCGTATTTCTATTACTGGTAAATTTCTGTTGGCGTAGAATTTTACTCAATATTTACTTCATGGAGATGATTTTCTATTTAATTATAAGGCAGACATATATTCCATACATCATTTATTATTATTATAGAACATAATTTTAAAACCGCGACCTAGAGAGATCTATTGTTTTGTCTTTCTTACTTAGATGTCCTGCTCTAGTCCAACTTGTTGAATAAACCTTAGTATTGTCCTACGCTCTAACTTCTTCAGTTATTCTTCAGCGACAAAGTAACTGCCCAATTGCTTCACATTCTGCACGATATGAAGAGGAGTCTGTTTCTCATGATCACAAAATCTGCATTCTGGGGAATTATATACGGCCATTATGTACAGTGTTTCCTAAGTCGACAGTGTCCTGTTAGTATTCCTGTTAATGTTCTCAGCTGGTTTGTACCTAGTTGAAGCATAGCTCTCGCTCTGCTCGGCTCGAAACTCCCTAATAATATTTTTGATTACCTTAGTCCTTGGCTCATACCCCAGTGCTGCTTCTTTGCCCTATTTGTTTCATAGCGGATTAGCTACAGTGTAGTATGTCTTCCAGTGCCACAAAAACGCTCTGGTCCTACCATTGGCTTTGCCGCTCCTTTCTTGGCAAGCCTATCGGCTAGCTCATTTCCTAATATATAATGTCCTGACACACACACACACTAAGTAAACTTTGTTGTGTTCGCCGAGTGTTCCCAATAAGATAAGTGCTTCCTGCACTACTTTGGACTTGACGGTGTTTGAGCTTAACGCTTTTAACACCGCCTGACTATCTGATAAGTAGAATGGCAATCGCACAATTGCTATAGCCTCTCTATCCAAATTATGCTGTGCACATCTAATTATAGCACGCAGTTCAGCTTGAAATATACTGTTATATTTGCCTAAGGACTCCCAGTGGTTTAATTTGGAGCCTACGACTCCTAGACCAGTTCCTTCTGTCGTCAAAGATCCATTCGTATACCACTTGATCGTATGTGGTTTCAGTGCAGTCTTCTTATCGGACCATTTGATGGTGAAACTCCGATTGAAGGCATTCCTCCTTGTCATCCCGTCTCTTGGCATGGACACAAGTGTTACTCCTTTTGTCCATGTAGGAGAAGTTTCTGACAGTAAATTGAGGTACCTTTATTTGCATCAACTAACAGACTCAGAAGTGTTTCCTTAGTTTTATACTCAATTTCTAAATGCAGCGTTGGTAGGTCTACAATTGCTTCCAACGCAGTGGTTGGACATGTGCGCATTGCACCAGTGATGCATATACATGGTAGTCTTTGTAGGGAGTTTAATACCCTCGCGACTGTGACTTGTTTCGCCCTCTCTCCCCATGCGACTATACCATATATATTAACATCGGCTTTACTACCATGTTATACAGTCAGAGCATGGTTTTCGGATTGCATCCCCACGATTTTCCAGTCAACTTTCTGCACACAAGTTTTGACTTGGTGCATTTTCGTATAGTTTCCTCTACGTCTGTTTTCCATAGAAGTTTACTGTCTAAAGTTAGTCCCAAGTATTTAACCTCCTTGCTAACTTTCACAACAAACCCTCCGAGTATGACTTCCTTTAGTCTAGGCAGCTTGTGCTTCCTAATAAATGGTACAATGACCCTTTGGTGGAGTTAATTTTGAGTCCCACCTCCTTGCACCAGTCCAGTGTAAGTTTGAGACCTCTGTTGATTATGTCACAGAGTGTTACTATAACTTTCCACTTGTCATAATCTACTTCTCTCTCTACTAGTGCGTTACAGATTGTGGCGTGATTAGTCTTATCAAACGCCCCTTCTATGTCTACAAAGGCACACATTGTGACCTCTTTGTATTCAAGAGATGTTTCAATTACCCCCGTTAGATTCAGCAGTGCAGTGTCGGTTGATTTGCCCGCCCTATATGCATGCTGGTACTATGATGCAATATCGTCTCTCTAATATGCTTGTCTATTATTATTTTTTCCATTGTTTTTAACGAAAACAATGTCAAGCTAATAGGCCTAAATGCTTTGGGGAGGATTGAAACCTTTTTCCCCGCCTTAGGGATAAAGACAACCCTGGCCGTTCTCCAAGGGGTTGGGATATGACCTAGTGCAAGACTACTTGTCATAATCTTCTGCAAATTTGGGAGTAGCTCTTTGGCTCCTTTTTGCAGGTGATTTGAATGATTCAAAGGTGAATAATGCCCACCTTAATTTTTCTTCATTTATCACGTTCTTGGCGGCCTCTATTTGTTCGTACATATATCTCCTCATTTTGGAGAAGGTCATATGTACCTCTTGAAAAATGTTTCTCCAGGAGCAGTTTGATTTTCTGTTCCTCATTTTCTGTAAAGGAATTATCTGGTCTACGGAGTGAGATATTCGCATCGGTTAGCATCTTGGCCATTGCACGATAAATTCGAACGGCTGATGCAGTGGATGTTATGCCTTCACAGAAAGATCTGCACTTTCTGCGTTTTGCTTTCCTTATCTATTTCTTATATAGAGTTAGTTCAGTAATGTAACTTTCCCATTGATTTGATCTTTTAGCCCCGTTGAAGAGTCCATTAACTTTAATCCTAAGTTTCTGCAGCCGCTCATTCCACCATGGGACATCCATTCCACCATTCGCGCCTGTCTTTATCAATATTTTCGTACGACATTTGTTGGCTGTAACTTCTAATTGTAATACATTATGCAATATCTCTGTAAAATTGTAATGGGTCTGGAAAGAAGAATCTAATTTGATCCGGTAAACGAAAACTGTGATTGACTAAATAAGAACTTCTTTGTAAAGGTTACAAATGCTTGAAGAACTTTTCCATATATAAAACGTATATCTCTTAACATTCTGACTTGGCTCTTTTCTTCAAAACGATAATCGTCGTTGAGTGAGAACGAGAATCACAATAATTTTATTGCAAAAAATTAATTCTAATAGATATGTTTCATTCCATTGTTCCATAATCGACCAGAAATTCATTTAGAAACTCAAAAAAATTAACACTTCTCTTGTTTCCCAAAAAGTTCTCGAACAAAGGAATGGTTCAATGTTTCCAAACGGAAAATAAGACGATATTATTGGTCCTCACAATTGGAATTTTGTGAACATAATTTTTTTTCTATTTGAAATGAATTTCTTAATGTTTCATATTAATATGCATCGGAATGTATGCTGATTGCTTTATGAAGTTCATAATAATTCAGTTTCCAGCACTAGTTACTAGTGACTTTGAATAAAAAATATCTACAACTTCACATTTGATACGCTCAGAGTAATAGTGACAATTATAACAAAAAGAAACCAAAGCATAAGTTCCGTTAAATATTTCTTTCACATGAAGTTTTGTGTTTCAGTAGCATTACTTTCGAAGTGAGTACTGTACTCTGAAAGAAAAATTTCTGTAGCACTGCACGACAATTTTTGAGTTATCTGGCAGAATGTCCGTGTTGAAGATTTTTTTTTTTTTTGTTTGTCTCAAGTTTATGAAGTATCCATATAGATATGCCACGCCGACTTCTTGGGGTACATACCCCATACAAAACTCCCGCCCATTTTTGGTTTTTTTGTGTGGAAAACTTCTTTATTAAAGTCAATATTAGGCAAAATTGCGATGTGGTGCCTTTTCAAGACAGTCGATTAACATATATAGACTAATGTGCGTCTCCTGTGCACTTCTTCTACAAAACCAGCGTCCACTTTTGTGCTAATATATGAAAAACTTTTATAATTTAGTCAATATCAGTTTGACGTTCGATATAGTGGATTGTTATGAACGGCCGTTTCACACACATATAATAATAGGTGTGTCCCACTTACTTATTGGAGCAGCCCTCATACAAATCCACCACGCACGTTTATGTTTTACCATACTTAGCTGAATTCCGTTTTGCATGCTTATTGTGGTTCTCTGCAGATAGAGTATCCATATCATGGTGCCACGGCCACTTTCAGTAGAAAACCTTATTTATTGCTCAGTTTATCGTAACTTAATGTTTAATATGAAGTACGCTTAAGAACTTATGCTTCACATATACATTAATTGGAGTGTTCCGCCACATTTAAGAGGCATCTCCCTTGTCCACTTTTTGATTTTTGTAGGAAAATATGTTTACCATAGTAGATATCAACTTGAAATTTGATGTGGAGTCCACTTAAGAA
Source organism: Leucophenga montana (assembly GCA_035044765.1). NCBI lineage: Eukaryota > Metazoa > Arthropoda > Insecta > Diptera > Drosophilidae > Leucophenga > Leucophenga montana. Next base: position 24,134 of record JAWNNQ010000658.1, read on the forward strand.
TGGAGCTTCACATATATGTGTGTATATATATATATATATGTATCAATAGGTGTGCCCGCACACTTTTAGCTACAGCCCCCATGCAAATCAACCGCCCTATTTTGTGTTTTTGTATGAAAACTTATTGTATTTATAGTTATTGATATCAACTTGAAATATGTTATATTCAGAGGCATACCCCAGGTGTAGCCCCATAAAGACCCACTATACACTTTTAGGTTCTTAAATCATTTCATGTTTTGTTTTTTGTTTTTTTGTTTTTCTGTTGCAGCTGGTGGGTTTCCTAATTAAACTTTTGTGTGATTGTTATTAAATCTTCGATACCAGCAAAGTTAAAATTTTTCTTGTTCAAATACAATATTATGTACGCTAGTATGTCTGCCATATTGCCGACTCAGTTGACCCGCAATATAGGCATAATTTATATATATTATTGTGCGCCAATCACAACAACTATAAACAGAATCAACAAAATAATAGCGCAGCGCATACAAAGTATAATAAATAAGCTCTTATCTCTTTTGAGCTCGCAAGTTTTATGAACTTGTTATTTTTTACTCGCAACGTAGCGTTTAATAATTATGTGTGTGCGTTTCTATTTCATGTAAAGCCTATGCCTATGTTCAATTGATTTTGATTAAATCTAGACTGTGCACATCTGCTCATGAATAGCTTTTAAATGGTTTATTTATTTTGTTAATACCCTTTTGCAGGTGAATACTGTGAATTACGCTAGTCTATTAATAAATAGATTTGAAAACTTTAAAATAATAAAAACTAACAACCAAACATTTATAAATCTAACTGTCAAACTCATTCTTTACGATTGTGAAATCATTTCAGTTCCATTGATTTCTTCTTGAAAAGCTTTTTAATTAGTTAATTAGTTGATAGTTACAAACGAATTGTGAAAGTGTAAAGACGTATTCAGTGCGATCAAACGACACATTACTATTTCTCTTGCAAAAAAAAAATAGGAATATAGGAAAATAGGAAAAAACAAAGAGGAATCAACTGAGCGAAATACTACTCCGAAGCCTCCGCCAATAATACTGGCTAATGTTAATGACATAAATGGCATGATAAATTATATTACCAAAACTCTTTCGAAAGAAGATTTTACCTATAAGTCCCAACGAAACGGTCAAATACGCGTTATGGTTAAATTTGTGGATAGTTATAGAAAGTTTATAACAACACTTAAGAGAGATAAGGTTTTGTTTCACACTTACCAGTTAAAACAAGAGCGTTATTTTAGAGTTGTAGTTAAAAATCTACATTTTCTACACCAATTGACTCAATTAAAAATGAAATTGAAGAGTTATGTCATTGCGTAAGGAATATAAGCAATGTTAGGAGTCGTATTACCAAGCATCCATTGAACAAATTCTTTATTGATCTGGAACCGAACAACAACAATGCAGAAATTTATGACCTGAAATACCTAAGCAATGCAGTAATTAAAGTAGAGCCTCCCAGGAAAGTAACTGACATTGTGCAATGCTTTCGATGCCTAGAGTTTGGACATACCAAGACGTGTTGTACAAAAACATTTAGATGCGTTAAGTGTTCAATGTGCCATCCTACTTCAGAGTGTCAGAATGACAAGGATTTGCCTGCCAAATGTGTTAACTGCTTACAAGATGCAAAAGGGATGTAAAATTTATCAAGAATTAGTTGCAAAGCAGAAGCCTAATAGCCATTCTTCTCGTCAGCATTCAAGCAAACCACCTCAGGAGCATAGCTTTTCATCTTCGCACAGACCAAATGAGTTTAATACTAGCGGAAACCGCCCATCTTATGCGCAAGTACTACGAGAAAACAGAAGTTCAAATGACGACGACCCTTTCCAAAGAATCGAAGGTTTATTAGCCAAAAAGTTTGAATTAACAAACAAGCTCCTGAATATGATATCTCTGTTAATATCAAAAATATGCAAGTAGAACGTCAAATTGCTATATGGAATGCAAATGGGCTTTCCAACCACACAGAAGAAGTAAAAGTTTTCCTTAAATCTAATTACATTGATATCCTCTTGGTATCAGAAACTCATTTTACCAACAGGACACACTTTAAAATTCATGGATATGATCTTATAGTTGCAAATCATCCAGATAATAGAGCTCTGCAATATTAATTAAAAGAGGGCTTAAATATAATATCATGGAAATAGTTAAAGAAAATGCTATACAGGCTGCTTGCATTAATGTTGAATGCATGTCATTCGATATTACAGTTTGTGCAGTGTATTTTCCACCACGATTTTGTTTTAAAGAACAAGATTACTGTAACTTTTTCAAAAACTTGTTGTAATTTATTGTTGGTGGAATTATAATGCCAAACACCCTTGGTGGGGATCAAGGTTAGCAAATCCCAAAGGAAAGGAGCTATATAAATGCATAAATACCAATAATTTTTCAACACTGTCTACGGGAAAACCAACGTATTGGCCATCAGACCCCCGCAAAATACCGGATCTTTTGGATTTTGCAGTTTATTTTGGAATACCACGGCATCATCTGGAAATTTCGGACAACTACGACCTAAGTTCAGACCATTCGCCAATTATAATTACATATGGCACTGCTCTTCCAGCACTATCAAATAAATATAAAATTGTCACATCTAGGACAGATATTTTAGCATTTCAAGATTGGATAGATGCGAAACTAAATACTAATATATCTCTCAAAACTGGTTTAGAAGTGGATACGGCTGTGGAATCATTTACAAACATTATACATGAAGCAGGTCTGTTGTGTACTGCACCAGCCAAAAGTGCTACAGCGAATACTGTTTTTATATCAGCTGAGCTTAGGAACCTTATAAATAATAAGCGAAAGCTCCGGAAAAATTGGCAAACCAGTAGATGTCCAGCAGATAAAACTAGGTACAATACAGCATCATTCCAACTTAAAAAACGCTTGCACGAAGTAAGAAATGAAGCAACTGCAGAGTTTTTCAAAAGTCTGGATCCTAACACGAAAGACTATGAATACAGCCTTTGGAGAGCTACCAAATATTTAAAACGACCTGCAAAACGAAATGTTGCTATACGTAATCATAATGGAGAATGGTGTAAAACCGCCAAAGCTAAGGTTGAGGCATTTGCACAACATTTACACTCAACATTTCAACCAAATTCAAATCTTGCACCTGAAGATACTGAAATAATAGAGTTTCTGGATGTACCTTGTCAAATGTGCATGCCAATTCGTAGAATTACTGTGTCTGAAATCAAAGAAGAATTCGCAAAACTGAATCAAAAAAGGTCACCAGGCTATGATAAAATAGACGGAAGAGTTACGAAAATGCTCTCTCAAAAGTGTATTAAATTTTTAGCACTAATTTACAATGCGATTTTGAGGCTGGATCACTTTCCTACACAATGGAAATGTGCGGAGGTGATAATGATTCCAAAACCAAACAAGCCTGAAAATATTCTCTCGTCCTACCGTCCTATTAGCTTGCTGGTGACATTCTCCAAAGTATTCGAAAGAATACTTATGAGTAGATTGTTACCAATTTTGGATGAATACAATATAATACCGGAACATCAGTTTGGGTTTAGGAGAGGTCATGGGACTCCAGAGCAATGTCATCGTATAGTGGATATAATTACAAGTGGATTCGAGAAGAAACTGTATTCTGCGGCAGTATTTCTTGATATACAACAAGCATTTGACCGAGTGTGGCATCCAGGCATGTTATATAAAATGAAAAAACTGCTTCCTGCTCCATTTTTCCTCTTATTGAAATCGTATCTAAGCAATCGACACTTTTATGTTCAAATGGAAGGAAAAACATCGAAACTATATAGTATCCATGCTGGTGTTCCACAGGGCAGTGTTCTGGGACCTGTCCTTTACACAATATTCACTGCCGATCTTCCTGTTGTCAGTGATGTTCAAGTAGCCACTTATGCTGATGATACAGCTATAATTGCATCTAAAGACACTGCGGCAGAAGTATCTCAAGATATTCAAAATGAAATAGTTGAAATAGAGCGATGGCTTAAGAAATGGAAAATAAAGGTTAATACTGAGAAGTCGAAACATGTCACATTTGCTCTGAGAAGAGGAGATTGTCCGTCAGTATTTTTAAATAATTCACAAATTCCTCATAGTGACTCCGCAAATTATCTTGGACTCGATATAAATCGGAGAGTAACTTGGAAAAGTCATATTAAAGGCAAGACAAAGAAACTCAACATAAAAACAAAAAAAAAAATGTATTGGCTGCTTGGGAGAAAATCGCAGCTTAGTTTGGAGAACAAAGTTCGGCTTTACAAGGCTATTTTAAAGCCTGTGTGGACATATGCTATCCAATTATGGGGAACTGCAAGCCAATCAAATATTGAAATTCTTCAACGATATCAGTCCAAAACGCTTAGACTTATTGTTGACGCCCCCTGGTTTGTGGCTAATGACCAAATTCACAAAGATTTAAATATTCCCTACATTAAAGATGAAATACGTAGAATAAGCACAAGGTATGTTGAGAGACTACATGATCATTTAAATGTTTTGGCAATAGGCCTACTAGATAATAGCGATACAACTCGAAGACTTAAAAGAAATCATGTGTTAGATTTACCTTTTAGAGATTAAATGTTGTATATATTGTAAATAAACTCTTAATTATAGAATTTTGAATATAATAGCTGTTCTCACTGGAGTACAGCTATTTCTGTTATATTATGAACTTTCAACTAATTTACTTATTGTCTTATTGATAGATTGTAAATTAATAATAAAAAAAAAAAATTAGTTGATGCTTGCAGATAATAGAAGATAAATTCTCTTGCAATTGACTTTCATCATGGTCATTTGAATGCAAATAAATTTTATACAAACATATATGGTAGACACGTATATGGACAAGCAATATATTCTAATTGCTCTCTATACTATGTCATCTTGTCTAATATATAAAAGCGAAAGTGTGTCTGTTGGTTTGCCTTTCTTCCACGCAACAATGGAACAACCGAAAATAATGAAATTCATAGCATCTGGAGTTGTTTTCAGGCGACATATCATTTCAAAAAAAAAAAAAAAAAAAAAAAGAAGGCGGAGAAGAACCAAATTCGACATATCTCAGAAACTAGTTGAAGCAAAACAGTTGAGATTTGCTACATGAGTCAAGCGCATCGGAGGAACTATGTAACAGTAGAGAAATGAGTGTTGCCATACTTACAAATTATAGACGTTGTATCTCTGAAACTATTAGTTACAGTGAAGCTAAGTATAAGTGTGACAGTGTGAATTAAGTTTTCTCTCAGTTTCAGTTCTGTTTGAAACAAACTAAAATCAGGCGAGCAAAGCTGCGGGTGCAAACTTGTACTCAATAAATATATCAATACTCACACACATATAGCAAATATCAATAGTAGTTACATTGATCTAAATGATGCTATGAATGCATTAAGGCACAAATATGTTTCAGGACATATGCACATACATAGGACTTAATTGCATTACATACAGACAGAAAGACAGAAAAACAGAGTAAATGTGAAACGTAGGTGTTGATGCTATATATAAACTTTTTTTTTTTTTATATATATATATATATATATATATATATATATATATATATATATATATATATATATATATATATCTCCCCTCTCTCTCTCTCTCTCTCTCTCTCTCTCTCTCTCTCTCTCTCTCTCTCTCTCTCTCTCTCTCTCTCTCTCTCTCTCTCTCTCTCTCTCTCTCTCTCTCTCTCTCTCTCTCTCTCTCTCTCTCTCTCTCTATATATATATATATATATATATATATATATATATATATATATATATATATATATATATATATATATATATATATATATATATATATATATATATATATATATATATATATATATATATATGATATATATATATATATATATATATATATATATATATATATATATATATATATATATATATATATATATATATATATATATATATATATATATATATATATATATATATATATATATATATATATATATATATATGTACATATGAGTAGCAAGTTGGCAGTTAAACCAATACTCGGTGCAGTATTGTTCAATGTCATACAGTATGAGGATTGTGCAATAAATTTGTATTCATTTGCATAGTTTTGAAATGCGAATGGCGAACATAAGCCCACATACGCACACGCACACGCACACGCGCAATCAGACAGAAACTTAGTACATATGTATTTATAGATACAAATGCAATAAATAAATCACCTACACTAAAAATGTTACTGCCCACTTGCTATTTCATGTTGGTGTTGACGTTTTTCTGCCTACGTTGCATTTAATCAATTAGTTTCAAAATTTGTATTTGATTTATATAGCTTACATTGCAACCATATTTCAGTTCTATTTTAAGTGCCCATTTTATATTGTTATACTACACATGTATATTTGCACACAATTTCTCGGACTCTGCGTATGCGTACTTGTATACAGAGTGTGATTAGTATCTTAATTTCTTAGTTAGCATAGTTTTCAAGCTACATATAAATACATATCGTACATACACTGTGTGATCTAAAAATAACCGAACTTTTTAGTTATAAAATAAAACAGGCATGGTATTATGTTTCAAAGCAAATATTTACTCAAAATACGATCCATTTAACATCCATACAACTTTTGAAGTGCTCAACTAATTTAGGCATAGACTTTTTAAACTCGCTTTTTGGGATGTTTGTATGACTGGAATGTCATCGTAAAAAGCTTAAAGCAGTTTTCATTTTTGGAAAGCGCAAATAATCGCATTGAGATAGAACAGGAGAATACGGAGTGTGGTCGATTTGAGAAATCTGTTTTTTCATCAAAAATTCATTGACTTTTTTGGTCTTGTGAGGTGTTGTATTATCATGCAGACTTATAAATAATATTCTCCATTGACAGTTTGACCTTCTGGAACAAATTCCTTGTGAACAATACACTTAGAATCATAGAAAGTTATCAACATTATCTTGATGCTTGACTTCTGAAAACGTAATTTTTTTTAGGTTTTGGCTGGTATTTTGACCACTTTTCTGCAGATTGTCGCTTAGTTTCAGTATCATAGTTAAGACATCATGTTTCATAAACAGCTATGATCGAATCAAGGAAATCTGGATCGTTTTCAACTGTTGAAATGTTTCTCTACACGAGCGATTTTTTGATCATCAGTTAACTAATGTTAAACAAAACGTCCACACACCTTTCATTTATCAAAATCTTCAGTTAATATTTTGTAGATTGTACAGTAAGGCGAATTTAATGCTTCTGCCAGCATTCTCACAGTGATATTTGCATCGATTGCGATTATTGCACTTACTTTTTCCACCAACTCAGATCTTGCATCACTATTTAAATAATCACTACCGTTTTTAAATCGTGGAAGCCACTTGTAAACTTGATTACGACTCATACAATCAACAGCATCATAGGGTTTTTTTTAACAATTCGTAAGTCTCAGCAAATATTTTACAGAGCTTAAAACAAAATTCAATATTTGCTCTTTTGTTTTTACGACAAAACTACAAAAACTGCTGTTATTGAAACGTGTGTCAGTTTGTAACCTGTCATATGATTATCATAAAATTAGCTGCTTTCGAAAGAAGAACAAGAGCAAACGTTAACTTCGGTTGAACCGAAGCTCTAATACCATTCACACGAAATTGTAAATCGTATTGAAAAACATAAAAGTGGGGATTTAAATACGGGCTACCTCAAAAAGTGGGCGGTATACGCCCACTAGTAGATGTGTAAGAACCGATGTATTAGATGTATAAGATGCCACCATATCGAATTTAAAGTTTGTATTGACGTTTTTCATCCAAATGCATAAAAGTGAGCTGTGAGTTTATATGGGACTAGGGGGACTAAGTGGGCGGGACACGCCCATTTGTATATGTATATGAAGCGGTTGTCCATTAAAATCCACAAAATCAAATTTCACGCTAACATTGATCTAAATGAAGAATTTTATCATAAAAACACACAAAATTACACGTTGGGTTTGTATGGGGGCTACCCCAAAAAGAAGGCGGACCACGCTAATTAGTCTATGTATGTTAAGCGGCTGATCATCAAAATGCACCACATTGCATTTCAACCTTATATTGACTTTAATAGAGAAGTTTTTAATACAAAAAGTCAAAAGTGGGCAGTATGTTTGTATGGGGGCTACCCCAACAAAAAAAGTGTGGTCCACGCCCGTTAGTCTATGTATAGAAGCGGCACCACATCGCATTTCAACCTAGTATTGAGTTTAATAAAGAAGTTTTCATACAAAAAGTCATAAGTGGGCCGTAGGTGTGTATGGGAGCTACCCCAAATAGTGGGCGAGTCCCACCCATTAATTTATATGTCACAAAACATGCGTCTACTAAAAGTTACCATATCAATTATTAAGTTGATATTGACTGCAATAAAAATGTTTTCATGCAAAAAGTCAAAGGTGGGTTTGTATGGGGGCTACCCCAAAAAGTGGGCGTGGCTGGTCAATCTTGACACTCTTTTAAACTGCAATAAAAAGAAACGTATGTGCAAAATTTCAACTGCATAGCATGAAAATTGGTACCCAAAAAATGCGCAACAACATACAGACATACAGACGGACATGGCTAGATCGACTCGTCTCGTCGAGCTGATCAAGATTATATATACTTTATGGCGTCTACGATGGCTCCTTTAATGCGTTATAAACTTTCAGACCAAGTGATAATACCATTTCACACTATGTGTGAATGGTATAAAAATGTAGCTTTCTAACACTGCCAACATTTAATAGATGGCGCTACGTGTTATATGTTTTAAATGAAAAGTTTCGTTATTTTTATATCATACCTTGTTCATAATTTAGTTAAATTAATCAGTACAGTGTATGAACATAACAATTAATTCTGATTATTACGCTTATATCTTCTTCAAACCATTTAACATTTGTTTGACTTCGTAACTACGACTACTTGTGTATCTGTATTTGTATCTGAATCTGTGTATCTGTAAGTATTATTAAACTACTTCAGAGTTAAATTGAATCAAATTGCTGATTAATTTAGAGCAATATTTCAACGTAAATTAAGTTGATTATTTACAAAATTTAATATGAAAATCGTTTAAAGCGATTAATTGAAACTATTATAAATACGATTAAAACAGACAACGTGCAAGAGATAAATAGTGCTCGTCAAAGGTTTATTGAAAAAATATTACTTTAATCAATGGCAAACATGACGCCTAGACAAAGACAAATGTCAATAAATGCACATATTGAAACGTCTATAAACTACTGCGACAATCGGCAGAATTGCTGACATTGTTGCAAAATATAAACTAGGACATGTGCCAGGACAACAGCCAATACAAGTGTGCTGAAGCAGGACAAACATGACAAGAGGCAGACATTGATGCGGATGATGCGGATGATGCGGTTGATGTTGGTGATATTAGTTGACGAGAGTAACTCGATGACTAGGTTGGTTCTGACGATGATAACTGACTTTGGACACACACACACACACACCCACACACACACACACACACATATATACAGCTACAGTTACAGATACACAGGAAATACGAGCTGTTTACCTTGTTTGAAATATTAGATGTGTATGTGTGTGTGTGTGTGTGTGCATGTGATTTTTATTTATAAATAGTATAGTATATCTTTATAATATAAAAGGGACGTACAAGGTAGTAGTAGTTAGCGGAGTCATTTTACTTTTACTGCTTGTATCTGCTTGTATCTGTTGCTACTGTTCCAATTTCAGCATTAAGTCTTAAAGCGTAATTGAGTGAAAATTTTCATTGAAGCATAAGTTAAGGGAAGCTAACGCAGGCAGTTCGTTGGTCTGGTTTATATTCAATGTGAAGTGGCATGGCATGGCACGCAGCTGCAAGCCCTTACATACACGTATATAGAGCAAATTGTATATGTAAATTGAACAAGACTCTACAGGTTGATAGCAGTAGATAGCCGAATGGTTGAAGATACTCGTACTCGAGTATCTTGTAGCAGCATCAGTGCCAGTTAACGTAGTAAATGGGTTGCACATACTTCATTAAAGGTGCGTGTGAGTGTGTGTGTGTGTGTAGCGCCTGTCTGCATTCTACAAAATTTTGTGTAGCATAGAGTCCTTACTTTTGGTCATTTAGTGGGTCGTTGTTGGTCTTGTTGGTCTTGTTCGTTTGTTCGTTTGTTCGCTTGTTCGTTCATGCGTGTATTCATTCATCCATCCATCCTACATACAACGAAGTATATCAATTCCGGCGGATATGTTGCCAAGCGCACGTTTCCGGCAACACACACACAGAGGTAGGCAAGCAGGCAAACAGACAGACAGACAGACAGACAGAAGGAAAGATAGACCGATAGAAGATAGACAGTCGTATGAACAGACAGACATATATAGTCCTTTACAAAGCGAGTCAGCAAGTGTATGCGGAACTATACTTACTGGCACGCAATCACTCAACGTTTAATGTGTCTTTAAGTAGTTCGATTGCAGTCGTTTAGGCACATGCCTAGCTCATTTGTGAAGTCTTGCCACACGATTATTGCTTTTTATCAGGGTATAATCCATAGTGTAAAACGATGTAGTATATTTGTGCAAGTGTATGGAACAGCCAAAAAAAAAAGAGGCGTACCCAGCCACATAAAGTATGTAATATATATAATCTTGATAAGCAACAAAAGCTTGTCTGTCTGCATGAAAGCCACAATCTCGAAGACTGTAAGATATAGCATATTAGAAACTCTCCTAATTAGTTCTTCAGATTATATGTATAAAATGTAATTAATTGTAAGTTGTAACTGAAGAGTACAAGTTTTGAAGCATCGGTTCCATCGCTTGTTCTGCTCTAGACAAAATAAATTTGTCCACTGATTGTCTTAGAGAAGTTTTAGTTCATTTTTCTAACGATTTCGTTTGTAAGGACGAAAATCTTATCGGTCCATCGATGCTGCCGAGTGATAAATACTAGCTTGGAGAAACTTACCCATCTCCGTCTGCCTATTCGCAAACATCATACAAAAAGGCTTCCATATAAAATGATCTAAAAACTAGAGAATGTACCGAAAGTAGCAGAGAATCTACATGCACTCAATTCCCAGGCTGCACGGAAGTCTCTGAACCAAGCACGTCTCAATACCTACTAAAGATCGAAATACCAAAATGGGTAGTCACTCAGATTCAGTGGGATATGGACTCGTTCTCGAGCTACAAATCACCTAGCTTGGAAGGGATCTCTCCTACCGTACTAAAGACGACTAAGTACGAGTATGTGGGATACGGCTACGTGGCTGTAACCTGAAGGACAGCACGAGTTGCATTCCTGCCTAAAGCGAGAAAATGGAGTGTCGTGCTGCCAGAGAACTACAGCCTCCATTAGCCTTACAGCGTTCCTACCGAAGACACTGGATAAACTACTGGTTCTCTATTTAAGGGAAGGCGCGAATCTAAACATGGAATCCAACCAACACGCATACCCGATAGAATGTCGGTGGAAACAGCGATATATATTTCCTGGTAGCTAAGTGCTATTGAGAAAGCATTGTACTAGAAAAAATAAGCACTGGGAGCATTCGATTTTAATTTTTGAGTTTTTCTATGAAAAATTTCTTGTTTTGTTTGGGCTCTAAGCTTAATACTAAAACAAATAAAATATCTCACAAAAAATGTTTCAAACCCGGAGCGTATATCCGCTAACCTATATTTTTTTGAGCGCTAAGACCGAATATGACCACAAATTCTCAGATCAAATTTACATCACGTTGAAACCGAAAACGACCATGAATTTTTGATTCAATCGCTTAGCACATCCTTGCAACCTGGCAGTAGTATGGAGGCTGGCAGTAAAAATGAATCAAATTCTGAGAGCAACGAAGAGTAGGATCGCTGCACAAGCGATCGGCCTGTAAATCGATGCGACCCGAAGATATTAAATGGTATTGTAAGGAATTTAAGGATACACAGAAAGATACTGCTGAATTTCTCTCTTCAAACATCAATCAATATTGATTTTTGATTCTGTTAATGCTTATCGACAACGGGATAAAGACAGTTTTGCATACTTTAAGAAAGAATATTATGATTTGGAACGAAAGTATTCGTGGTTTTACGTGGCTTTTCATACTTGTGGAATAGCAGACACTGCAAAAATCATTATAAAAACAAAGAATAAGCTATTAGAGACTTTTTATTTCTTGGCGCGAACCATGGTCGGATAGTCGTAAGATTCTTCGCGACACTGTGTTCATTAAATCATTGAAAACTAAATAAAATCAAATACATTTCACTTTAGATTTTAACTTTGAGGTTATCATGGAAAAACAATTGAATCGATTTTGCTCAAGAAACTATCATGCAATAGCTAATTAATAAGACTGTCAGAAAGTACCTAATATTCAAAGAATTATTCATCCTTTAACCTACCAGATTACCCGTAATTCGAAAAAAAATGACTTTTTCTCTCCCTTCCTCTTGCTGCTCCATTTCGAAGATGGGTGGTGCTACAGGGCAAAGTTTATTGGAGAAGTTGAGCACAACCTTCCTCGCTTCACCCGAAACAACAAAACGGGATAGTCCACCTCAACACGTACTGCCAACTTGCGAAAATAATCGCTGTATACAAATGTCTTGTCGTATTCGCGAATTTCCTGGCGCTTCAGCAGGGCTTCCTAAAAAAGTGCGGGGAGGGGAGACACGCTAATTAGTATACATTTGTAAATCGGCTGTCCATAAGAAGCCACCATACCAAATTTAAAGCTGATATTGATTAAAATAATGAAGTTTCTCATACAAATGCTGTAGGATGGTTTGTATGGGAGCTACACCAAATGTCAAAGAGATCATAACCTTTGTGCAGCGTCCGTCCATAAAAAGCCACCAGTCCGTTTTTAAGTTGATATTGATTGCAATAAAATAAATTTTTCATAGTAGGCGGCCGGTTTGGGTATGGGAGCTACCATGAATAGTGGGCGTGGCACGTCAATATAATACTCTCTTTGATAGCAATAAAAATAAATCTGTGTGCCGAATTTCGACTGAGTATCTTAAAAATGCACAACAACTACCAACCAGATGGACATAGCTACATCGATTCGTCTCGTCGAGCTGATCAAGAATATATACATATTTTAGTTTGGCTGTGATTTTGGAATAATTTTAATAACAGAAAGATTAGGAACCCAAAAAGACAACGTGACCATTAATTCAAGAAGTACCAACTTGTGTTCTACTAAACACATCTTAACTGAAGAGTAATAGAATTAAAAGGTCTTGCTTTTTGGAAATATAAGTTTGAAAATTTTTCGCAATTTTGATCCGAAAATATCTCGTTTCACATTTACCATCGGCTATTGGCATATATCTTTTTTCGCTATAAGATGCTCAAATTCTAATTTCTCACATATCTTCTGCCTTTTTTCACACACTATATTGACGCAAGTTACTCACATCTTTTATATCTCGTGCCGCAGCTCTGTTTTTGCTGTTGGTGTCTTATTTAAACCTACTTAACTCAATATTTCGTTCTGGTTACTCATTTATTTTTCGCAGCTAACTTACCAATTATAATTTTTTGTTACGACTTCTTGTTACGGTTTCAAGTTGTTGTCGCTAGATTTTGCTATTGGTTTCACATTGCCAGCTTCACGCTTCATTCCTCCTGTTTGTCAGCTATATTTCTTCAAATTAATTATTTTATTTCTCTTTGTTTAATTCTGGCTTTTTGCTACATGCACCTTACTTCTCAATATTTGTCTCTTTAACGCATAAAACGCTGCAACTGTAAATTTTTAACTCTCTTTAATTGTATCTTGACGCTCATCTAACACTTTTGATTTCTCTCATTGTTGGTCGTTGTTTCCATTTATTTTGTCGCTGTCAATTTCGTGGTTGATTATTTTAAATATTTTGTTTCTTTTGTTGAATTTATCTCACCACGTTATATCGTGTCGTAGAATTTGGAGACATTTTATTTCATTTAAGTTCTCATATAAAAATTTACGACTTTCATTTCACAAACTTCATTTATCGCCGCTACTTTTTAAATTTAAATTATTAATTTGCTATTGTTGTAGCTAGTTAAATACATTTTGCTCGCATTTATCTCATTGCTGAACTGTTGCCATGACTCTTATTGTCACTCTTACTTCGTTCACCTTCTCTGTTTTCTGGCTGCAAGTTTCTCGTTTACAGTCTATTGTCTCTCACAACACTAGTAAACAGCAAAAAGAAAAAAAAAAAATGAAAATAATTCCTGCGAATTTCGCTCAATCCGAAAATAATCTTCGTTTTTTTCCAATTAACTTTTGCTTGCTAAATATTGCGAAATTTACTCTTTAAACCACCATTGAAAAAATTAATTTAAACACACGATCATGGAAACTCTAAATGTAAATGTGAAATCTGTGATGCATCTGTGATGTGATACAGGGAGGCTGTATTCATGCGGAGGTAGAGGATGTACAGTACTTCCTGGATGCGCTGGTGGGTAAGTCAGTGAGCCATGCGTGTGTGGGTGAGTGTGTATCGTATGAGTAAATAAATGTGTATGAAGGTGAATGTGTTCGTGTAAATGTAAATGTAAGGGTAGATATCCACTTGAGTTTAACGTGACCGCCTGTCGTTTTTTAACGGACCCTCAGATTAATAGTAACGATAATAAATTATAATAATATTAATAATACTAAGCACCCAATTTTGAGAACAATGTTGTGTTGAACATTGGTAATATACCCACCTTGGTAATATAGTGGTCGGTGACTATCTCAAACTGCTTCTGTTCGTTTGGCAATAATATAGAACAGACTTGGTTGCAATGCAACTCCACATCGAGCATCCGAGGATACTCTCTCCACAATGTTTATTAAACCGACAACCACCACGTTCCACCCAGCAGGGTCCTCACCATGAGTCAGCATGAACCATGTTTCAATGTTGCACTTGACTTCCCGTGGTACAGAATAAACCATCTGTACGGTGTCGTACGATACGTACTCGCTACTTCGTGTCCAAGCACACCTGTCTAGCTGAACCATAAACTTTTCATGCCCAAATAACTCCAGTTGAACAACGTAAGACAAGTGATGTGATACAGGGATGCAGTCTTAATATCACTTCGACTCTTCATGAAACACAAGTGAATCATCGATATGTCTTCCTCTTCCTCGACATGTAGACTCTTCAAGATTATAACACATAACATCTATAAACTCCGTTACTCATCAAAAAAAACTTCTTGAACCACAAAGGTAACAAACTTTTGGAACATCGTTGCATCATTAAACCAGCTTTCATCATGTAGCCATAAGGCAACGCTTAAGGGGACACCGTTACACATCTCGTTCATGCTACCATAGACTGAACACTTCATGGAGCATCGATTGAACAACTTAAGTCCGTACAGCCCATAGCTGCCTAGAAGCTCGCGTTAACTTCAAACACAGATTCCTTCTTCATGATAGGGCCATAAGGCCCACATCGAATTTCTTCATAAACAGCTTGCTTAAAAGTTCCATCAACAATTACACCAAAAGCAAGGAATCATGCAAAAAATCAATTGAATGTAATTGTATGACGAATTTCAACCAGTTCCAGACATTCTCTCTGCCAGGAGGCGTCCATTACAATTTTCATATGCCGCTATAGAGCCTGTAATGTAACTACCAGTAAGTACACACAGTTACGGCATGTACGCTCGCAAATCAAAGATTGTACATGTTATTCCCCCTGTGTGCATTATTGGAGACAAAGATCTAATTTTATAGATTTATTCTCTGCGCAAGATTACTATTAGCCATCACTGGAGGGTTAGATCATGCCCAGGCCCTTCAGCATATTTTCATCTAGCCCCACGCTGAGGATATAACCATCGCTTCCAGAGGGGATAAACAGAAGTTACAAAATCAGAAGGAATCAAAATTCGCGTCTAATTTTTCATACCCCGTTCCCTTACCTCTGGTTTCGCTAGATAATGTAAGGGTAGGCAGTATATGTGTTAAATTAAACTTTAGGCAAAGTGATCCAACTCTATTCTCAAATCGCGTCTTTGTTCTGCCGAACATCAAGTCTGTGTGTTCGCCGTATTCACTTGATTTGGTCCCGGGCGATTTCTCTCTATTCCCAAAGTAGAAATTGAAGTTGAAAGTATGTTTTTTTGATGATATTCCAACCATAAAATTAGAACTATAATACAAGCACTAGATGCAGATTCCACAAAATGAGCCAGAACACGCCATTAAATCATTGATGGATCGCTGTAACAAGTGTATTGAAATGGGAGGGGATTATATTGAATACGTAAATTGGGAAATATTAAGATTTATTATTTGAATTATTTTTTTTTACGGCCAGTTTCGAAATTTAATTGTCGCACCGTGTATACCTACGATATAACTTCATTTAATCATTGTACTGCTTCAACGTTTGCAGATGACAACACTCTTTTGGGCCTACCTTCGAAATGGGTATTCGGTTTTGGTGTTTGTGCGGAGGACGATGGCAACGATTGACCGAGCACAGCGTAGTATATTTTCTTCTTGGGTTTATCGTAGAATGTCCATTTCTCATCCCCAGTCACAATTCGTTGTAATGACCCCTTTTCTTTGTTGCTTTTGAATCAGCTGCTCGCAAGTAAAATATCGCCTTTCAACGTCTCTCTCGGTTCATAAGACACCCAATTGCCTTGCTTTTGAATCTTATCCATTGATTTGAATCGTACAGAATCTGCTTGCTGAGTCACTCCCAATAATTCTGTTAGATTCTTTTGGGTTTAACTCGGATCTTCAACGAGTAATGCCTTCAATTCTGTGTCTTTGTCTAAAGTTCAGTCAGGAGAAGTTTTTCATTTTTACCAAAAGTTTTACCAAAAAGATGTGCTTTTTTCACTTCAGATCAGTGTTATCGTCCTTGGTCACTCAATTTGCGTCGCTGATTATTTCATAATTTATTTCTCTTTAATTATCACTCGCAGTTTACTTTTCGCCTTAAATACATCTATCGTATTTGTACTTCTGTCACGTCTTGTTTTTGGTTCATTGTTTTCGCAATATTGCTATAAATATGCTTGGCCTTACATGTTTATTGACAATAAGTTCCAAAAAATAGCCTCTCTCTCATACTATTGTATTTTTCAGTAAGTATTCCTTGCAACTACTTAAACACAAACTTATAAGCTAAAAGCACATTGTAGCTATTGGATTTCGAAATGTTATCTATCTATGAGCTAACGACTTCAAGTGATTCATTAGCACAGATTCTAGTGAAACAAGTTTATACAAAAAAAAAAAAAAAAAAAAATCCATTCCTTTCACACAAAAATCTGTGTAAATACGAAATGAAGAACTTTGTCCCGATTGACGAATGTGACTTGCAAAGAAAAGGCTTCGAAATATTGTACATCAAGGCTAACTGCACAGCTTCATTGTGTTTAATGCATAGCTGTCGGTTCTTGTAAAAGCCTAGACCCAGCGAGAAAACCAAAAATGGGCCGATGGGAGCATAACATGCAGTGATGTCATGCGATTAAATCGAAGGAAAAAAAAAGACAGAAAAACAGAAAAAAACAGAAAAAACAGAAAGAAAAAAAATTGGAAACGAGTAAGAATGCCTTGTCGCGTTGCATAATGAATGAGCAAGCAAACTGAAAAAATGAATGAATGAATGGATACGCCAACGAACGAACGAGAACTTGAAAGCACTCTACGCATCCTCAGCCTCAGCCTTAGCCCCAGCATCTGCATGCTGCTCAGTTCAGTTCAGTTCAGTTCAGTTCAGTTCAGCTTGGTTTTATTTGGTCTCACTCTAATGTGACATGGCTAGGCGCCAACTGTGCCGTGAAGTGCGCCCCGGAGGATGTAATGGTTGCTTGTTTGCACACACATAACATAACACACGCATAACTAAATACATGTCCTGATTAAGCCAGCATCATGTTTGGAAAACTAGCAGAGTTTCTGGAAACTCCAGACGTATTGAAAAATTTATATTTGTGCTAATAACTTACACTATGGTATATATGGTCAGCGGTCGACTCAACCGACCGCAAGCTGGGCATAATTTCGCACATTATTGCGTTTATATGTGTGTGATTATTGCTAACTTAACCTAACATAAAAACACAAAAACAGTAAGACAGTCACCCAAAAAAATAGCGAAACGCATACAAAGTAAATATACCATATCCTACGTCTTTCGCACTCAAAGCGTCTTATCAATTTGTAACTAGTTGCTTGCATGCTATTGTTTAATATATGTGTATATACACTTGTATTTCATGTTAAGCCAATGTGTTTTTGTCGTTCGTAGTGTGAGTGACGATTGTTTAAGCCTATTATGCTCAAAATATTTTAATAAAATTTGGATTGTGCACATCTGCAAGTGGTATATTTTGTATTGTTAGCGTAGCAGCCGTCACAGAAAAATCAGTTTGGCTATTCTAAAAAGTGTCTAGTATAAGAAATCCTAAATCCTACTTGAACCACCGCTTTAAATGGTGCTCCATACATGCGCATTACTTGTATAGTTTTTGTAGTTCTGATAAACTCATATAGCTATAGACGCCTTTCACCTATAAGTCTAACAGTTTATATAAATAAAACCATTATCAATTCTTGCGGACAAAGTCGCGCTCATTCGCAAGTGCCAGTGTACAGCGAAGGAAAGAGACAAAATGAACCGAACAAAAGAAAAAGAAAAAGATACTCATACTCATACTCATAGTAATAGTAATACTCGTACATGCATAGATGATTTGGTCTATTTGTGCATATTTCTGTAGTCTACTTTTTCGCATGAGACTTTGTAATGGGCTTACTACAGAGGCACAACGACAGACAGTTAGACAGACATATAGATGAACAGATAAAAAGCAAACAGCTTTAGTCTCTCTTGCTCTTTCTCCTTGTTTTGCACTTTTCACTTTCGACTTATTCTTCTTCTTTTTTCTTACATTTTCGCTTTTATGCGAATAAGAACGCATTGAAGCCTAAATGTATGCAACAGCAAAAACATTTTATAGCACGCGCTTAAATAGTTCATTTTTAATATTGTTTATAATAAAAAATACATCCTAAGAAAATGCTTACTTTGCTAAACTCAAAACTCTAATATTCATAGCTCATGATAGGACTGTGTTTGCTGTGTTTCGTTCTTCTTTTAGTTCCCTCAACGCTTTATACAATTTAAGACCATTTCGACTTTGTTGAGATCGTATTCTTATTATACACTTCAGATTTGGTGCAAGTAGTGTTACAATTTTGTCACTGTATTTGGAAACAGTTCCAGTGGTGTTGGGCGAATTTCTTCTCGTGCTCTAACACCCTTCTAATATTGCTGTCAATTCGCACTTTACATGCTACGAAATGAAGCGTATGACGTGATCCGCGTTCTTTTCGGAGCTTCAGATGCTCTTTATGTAGCTAGATTGGTTCGGAGTAGTTCAAGGCATAATTCTCACACCTCTGATGTTTCATTTCCTCTTTTCCGATTCTGAAATTTTTATACTAAACATCAAAAGTTATTTTTTTCTTTAGTAGAGATCTCCCAATAGTAGTACAGTTCACAACCTTTCCCCTCAAGGAAGCGTTTTGGATACGCCCCTGATATATTTAATGCTAAAAACTTTGAAGCCGTTCGGCCAAAATACTCGTAGCATTGTGAAATCTTCAATCATGGCTTCCAAGAACAGTTTACCAATAAATCCCGATAACTTGGCTGCGTTTACTAAGATGTGCGGGGGAGTCACATAGTATGTGTGGGCAACACTCAATCATCACTTCATCACCACAGCCATGTAATAGTAGGCGGGACAGAATTTTATATCCAATTGAAAGGAGACTTATTCCACGGTAGTTCGCGCAGACAGCGGAGTCTTCTTTCTTGACCATATTTTGGTGCATAAATCTTACCAATTCTTCGACACCGGTTGTGAATATTTACTGAGCCATCATCAATTGGTGATTCTACAAATGTTTCTCTATCGGCGACATTGTTCTTTTCATCGGCCCCAAGTAGGTTAGAGAAATGATTTCTCAATAGTCTCAGTGATTACTGTGCATCTTTAACCATACTTCCATTATCGTGCTTGCAGAAATAAACTCCAAGCTTAAAACCTTCGGTGAGACGCTTGACCATTCGATAAAATTTTCGAGTTTCATTTCTATTACATAGCACCTCAACATGCTCAAGCTCACGCCTTTCTTGTTTCTTCTTTTTTTTTTTTGCGTCTGGAAAGGCGTTTCTCCTAACCAAGGGTTCATCACAGGTCTAGTGTATCCAATGGCCTTCTTTGGCAGCCGTATCAATGGAGTGGGAGATATGTCGCCACTGTTCACCTATATCTTCAGAAGCCGGAGAGAACTCCCGGAACAGTTGGAAGAGACTGACTAAAAACGCTTCGGTGATCTGTTGTGATTGCAGATTGCCAACATCTAGCTTTCGTTGAGTGTTGGGACGTGCGTCATACTGATGCCTGTTGTCTTGGAGTTTTTATATAGCAGCATGTATCTAAATTGTTTTCGTTTTATGCTCAGCGTCGTTGAATACCGTACCGTAGAGTCAATGAAACATACTAGATGCTAAAGTGTCAGTTTTGCCAAACTTTGCCGGCTTTCAAAGAATGGTTTTACGCCTTCTTAGAAGTGCAGTGTAATCCATATAGTATTGTGTTGGCTATTATCAATCTTCTCTTAATCACCACAACTACGACAGTAGTTCTGATAATGGACATGCATCTGTTGTGCCATATAACAAATGGTACAGTGCGATGTTGGAACACCCGTCACCCGTTCTGAGCATGTTCTTGTTAAATTTTAGGAGCTCCGATATCCACTTCAGTTGATTAGTTTAGCCGACTATAAGACTGCATAGATTTCGGGCTGAAACACGCTGCATCAGTCGATTAGGCAATATGAGAGTTACGTTCCTAGTTTCTTCGCAAAGCTGCCAGCACCTGTGCTTGCATCCGTCTTCAAACTGTCGTTGTAGATTGAAAGCACGTTTCCTTATTTGCAGTTTGAGTTCTGGAATGCAGTAGTTACCCTTCTTGACCTCAATCGGTTACTCTATTAAGCGTAGTATGGTGCTATAGCCTTCAGCACACGACTTAAGAAGATTTAGCTCATGAAGCCCAATTGTGCTTTTGGCTGCCCTTTGCTTTAGGAAGCTGTTTACAGGTTCTATTGTTTCAAAATGAAGTCTTAAGCCGCTTTGGCTGTGCAAAGATAATTATGATGTTTTGGCTTAAGTTTCTGCTTGGCCATTTAATAACTCCATTTGCTTTTAATTGCACCTTTAATTCGATGAATTGCAAGCTGTGTACAAGGCAGGCCGACAATTAATTCATTACCAAATTACATGTTTCTTAGCATACATTTTCGAATCGAAGCCTTGAATATAATTGATGTTGCCTAGCTTTGATTTCTCAAATTTGAACAGATTAGTGTCGCAGAATTTCAATTTAATAATGAATATCTTAAAGTATCTTATTTGTACGAATAAATGTACATATGTGTGCCTAGCTGTCACACAATAACTCAACTTTAATGTATCTTCTATGGAAATGTGCTTCGAGCAAGTCTATGCACACGCTTACTGCATGACAGGTTACAGACACAACTCAACTAAAAATCATATGTGCTAGAATTGTGACCTATAAATGCGGACAAAGCTCGTTACGTAGAAGAAAAAACAACAAAAAATTTAATTTAATACCCACCCTGTACATACAGGTTAAAATACGCGCATTGGTAAGCGATACGGCGATTAAGCGAAAATGCACTCAAGTGTAAAAATGGTATCGATTTAAAGTTGAAAATAAATAAGGCACACACACACACACACACATACACGGAGCCATTTACATAAACACACCTTACAGATTAGCAAAAGAAAAAAAAAAAAAATTGAAGCATATGAATAGGCGCATAAACGTGTATGAATACAAAAAAGGCAGTGCATGTAATTTAAAAATAAACACAAATTCAGCTAAATTTAACAGAAGAACGCGCGTAATTGCGCCAAAGCAGCGTTGAGGTTCCAGCTAGCTAGAGATACATATACTTCTATGTAGATAGATAATAAAGGGTGATATTTTTTACAGTTGTAAAACTTTGCATTGCATTAAAATACTATGATTATATAATTTTTAGCTGAAACTGAACTTTTGTAGTAAGATAATTTTATGCCATTAGTATTTAAATTTAATTTTGGGCATTTTAATCGGGTTGAGTGACGAGGCAGCCTCAAGAGCAAAAACCGCACGCTGCACTCTTTGGTATCGGAGATGCCAGCGCTATTGAAAGAGTTAGAGTGCAGCTTTTTTAAGGCATTCTGAAACTTGCAAATACATAGTTACATTTGTTGGCCTAGTTTCATAGAATGTAAAACACTTGTAGCTGAAACACTACACGAGTTATCATATTGTGTTGCTTATGTTGATGGAGCCGAAATTAAACCTATGCAGGACTCCGAAGCATATTATTTTTGTAAGCAGGAGTACAGCTTAAAGTTACAGGCAACATGCGATCATAGGAAGACGATGAGGCATTTGGTAGTTGGTTGGCCTCTGCTATCACACAAACATTGATAGCAGGGATATTTTGTGAATCCCGATTATTGACCTAAAAGAAGAAATTTTTCATTGATGTTCTGACTACTTTATTTTATCCAATACAAATTGTAAGTTTTACACGACAGCAGAATATTTAAAAACTATCCATTAATGGTAATGGCTATCTATTAATGGTTTTCAATGCATCGCTGGAGATAGTGCGTAGAAACTATTGCCATGTGTTATAGCATCCTTTCGTTATAGTTCAACTGACTTAACTCCAGCATATTAGAAGAAATTTAATCGCACGCCAGGCAGCTGTCGAGTCCGTTGTGTATTACACCAGCACACAAAAAAAAAAAAAAAATATATAGTGGTTTGTACATTTGACGCCACCTACCTAACGACATGTATTTCGATCCGCTGAATCCGAATCTGGAGTCAGTTTGCACGCTACACCCTCAAAATCTCGAGTAAATTGCAAAAAACTAGCGAAAATAGCGAAAATTGGGTGTTTTAGTTATGAAAAGAATGTTGTGGAACTGGACCAAGTATGATTTTCATGTATTTTAATTCCCTGAATCTGAATCTGAAGTTTACTGGCACCGTTAACCCTCTAAAATCTAAGTAAATCGTTCCTCTTTCGTTTCCTATCCTCTCTACGATAATCTGAGCAAAAATCTGACATCATGTTGATATTCCAATTTCCTTGATACCTAGTCTCCATCTCACTTATATCTTGATGAAATCGTTCTCCCTGTTCTTCACTATAGTCTCCAAGATTGTTAGGAAGGATTGTAGAAGGTGTAGTTTAAGATTCGTTAAGCAACCTAAACTTTTGTAATTTGTCACCAGTTCTTCCACTAAAGTCCTGTAATTTTCACTTACATATATTATTTCCCAAAAAGTTTTGAGAAACATTTTTAAAACTTACCCAAGCTGCTCCCTGCCTCTCATTCATTTTTGCAACAAAATTTATGTCCATCAAAAATTTATTCTTTAAATGTTGCATCACTTATTGCAGGATACTTTTCTCTCAAGTACTGGAAACAATCACTATCTTTGTCCAGAGCTTTGACGTACTGTTTTATGAGACCGAGCTTGATGTGAAGTGGTGGTAGCAAATATTTTGAAGGCTGAATCAATGGTGTTCGTATAATATATATATATATATATATATATATATAGTGATTTTTTCTATCTCTGCTATCCCACAAACATTGATAGCAGGGATATTTTGTAAATCCCGATTATTGACCTAAAAGAAGAAATTTGTTATTGATGTTCTGAATACTTTATTTTATCCAATACAAATTGTAAGTTTTCATAGGTCTCTTTTAGTTTAGTCGAATGCGCTATTGGTAGCGGCGCCTATATGTTTCCGACATGAAGCAAAACAGCTTTGAGACTTCTAGTTGATCGTCTCTATGATCTTCACATAACGTTGATTGATGGCAAGGTGTTAAACATATTAACAGGGACCAGCTCAAGTCAGTCTTGAGCGGTATGCGGAGCAAAACCAAAAACATGTTTATAAATTGTCCTATATTACATCAGACCAGCATTACTTCAATCCGGAGTAAGTTCTCTGCATGCCTAGATACGGTTTATAGAGTTCGTTTTAAATGTATCCAATAGAGTTTCGCTGAAAAAATGGCATGCCAGACAAAATAACCGGCTTAATAAAATGGGACATGTTTTTGCACAGAGCTATGGATGCATCAGATCCTTTTTTGTCTAGTTTGACTAAATAAAAAATGATTAGGCAAATCATGATGAGGATTGTAGTTTTCGATAAGTTGAATTCCAAGAAAATGATATTGTTTTATGAACTTAGAGGTTATAAATGATAATTAGTAAATAACCTGTAACTAAAAATCCAGATGTCTAAGATGACATGCTTTCAACGAACAAGCTTATGGTATACTATATGAAACAGTGTTCGATCAAGCCAATTTCTACATATTATATATCTGCAACGAAGTGAAGAAGATTTTAGCTAAAAAAAAAAACGCATTTCCGAGCAGTGGCGCGATGATCGCATCTCGGCAACGGTTTGCACACTCTTCTCTTCTAAGTCGTCGATCTAGGTGGCTCTAATTGATTGGTGGTGTATTTCGAGAAATAGCGCTTTCTCGAAATTCTTGCTGCAGTTAGTCGTTTGCCTTCCATTTTTAATGCCATTTTTAATAGAAGCACGAAATAATCGCTTATCAAGGCTCTACTGCACGCCGTTGACGGTAACATTTTAAAGATGTAAGAACCAATGATTCCATCAGTGACTTTTTCTGGATGTAACAGTGCGTCGAGTATCTCACGTGGATTTTCTTCACTCCAAATGCGGCTTAGCGTGGGCGCAAACGATGGTTTTGATTCTTGCAACATATTTTTCTTATAAGATTGTACGCACAGATCTTTACGTAAAATGGCAATAGCGTTGCCAGATCTGACCAATTAATGATTGAAAGAAACACCCTGTAGATATGCATGTACTTGAAACCACAATCGTGTAACCTATTCATTGGCCTAAGCTAATGCCTACCACTCGTTAGTGGTGTAGAGTAGTTGTGTAGTAGTGTAGTTGTTGTTTTTGTTGGTGTTGTGAATGTCAATGTGCACAACTGGTAAGTAGTTTACTTACCTGCTGTATATCGTTATGCAGAGTGACATCAAGACCATCATCATTGACAGAGTATATACGTTGTTGATGTTGTCAACAACGCTGTTCGTATGCTTCAATTGCTCTCAATAGTAGCGTTCTGTGGATACAACAGCACGCAAGTGCGCGTATATCTACATATACGAGTATCTGTATCTCTGTATCTATGTATTTGGTTATATTTGAATTATTAATAGCAACGCTGTTTGCTGTTGCTGTTGGTGTTGCTGTGGCTGTTGCTGTTGCTGTTGCTCACTCCTAAGCGAGTATATTGCTACTTGTTTAACATGGTAATAGTTGCTCAGCTGGGTAAGCTTTTAGCATTGAATTCTTGAGTATAAAATATATAATACTAGCATGCTAGAAATTCAATACTGCAAGTTGTGACAGCTATTGTAGTTCTATATTTGCAAAGTCAACTGCAACTGCATTGCTTAAGGGAATATATTTCCAAGTGCATAGATAGATACGGATATGTATGCATGCATAAAAGCTGCTCTTAGTTCTAATCATTTTTTATTGCTTTTGGTTCAACTGCAGCACTAATAAAACACTGTTTCAAGACTTAAATGTTATGTATTTCAAAACTTTTCGATTTTAAAATTTAAGTTAAGAAGCCACTTTTTTGGTGGATTTCACCTATCACAGTCGAGAGTATGCAAATATGATCGTCAAAGCAGTGTGTCAACTTTTTCTGCACACAACTCATACAACACCGTTCTTAGCAGAATAGGTTAAAGCGTTAATCCATACATCATATTAGGAAGAAAAAGGGACATGAAGACTTGTCAGATTTTACATGTGAGGAGGTTTCGGCTAATCAAAATCCTCCTAGGCACCCAGACGGCATCAATGCTGATGCTTAAGCACCTTTGACCTACGGTAGTATATCTTACGTATGTGTTGAATCTCTCTATTTCTCAATTAATTGTCCCTGACGTATGGAAGGTAGCAAGGATTGTACCTCTTTGTTGAAACCTGGAAGTGAAGCTGAACCAGGTTCCTCTTATAGGCCCATTTCGCATCTTTCACCTATTGTGAAAGTTCTTAGGGTTATTATTACTTCCTTCAATGCCAGAACACTGCCTTCTAGCTTCTAGGTTTCAGAAAAAGTTGTGGCACGACTTAAGCATTAAGTGAAATCACCACTTTTATCGCTGATGACAGTGATGGGGGCTCTAGACTTGAACAAGGCATTGGATACAGTTGATCATGAAATCTTGTTGTAAGACCTGGACTCCACCTCGTTACCTGATAAAACAAAACGCAGGCTATTGAACTACCTTATTGGTAGAAGGGCATACGTTGAGTTCAGGGCTATGAGGTCGGGATATCGGAAGTTAAAGATGGATGTTCCGCAGGGTGGAGTTCTTTCCCCTCTCCTGTTCAACCTTTATTTGGCAAAGATGCCTCTTCCCCCTCCATATATAAAATTGGTGAACTATGCAGATGATTGTTCCATTTTATTCTCGGTCGTGAACGTCGATGATATCTGCGAGAGAACTAACATTTATTTGGATACTCTATTAAATTTTTTGAATGCTCGCAAACTAAAGCATTCAACAAGCAAGCACAAGTCATCTGCCTCCATTTGGAACTCCTGGACTAAAGAGATGAGGATGGAACTAGATGTCTTTGTTGGATGTTTGAGGATTCCGACAGTTCAGTACCCGACGATACTTAAAACAACATTTGACCCATTACTTAGATTCTCGGCTCATGCCACCAAGACAAATAATCGTCTCAAGTCGAGAAACAAAGTGCTGAAAGCGTTTGCTGGGTGTTCTTGGGGTAAGGACAAAGAGACAATAATAACAACTTATGCTGCTAATATCTGGACTTATTACCTATGTAAGACTCAATGACAATGCCTGCAAAGAAGTCAGAATAGTGCTCTGAGGACTGCCACTGGTTGTCTGCAAATAACCCACGAAGACCATTTGCATGAAGAAGCGATGATGCTACATGTTCACCAACATTGTGAGCTGCTTTCGTAGCAGTTCTTGTTAGGTGCGTACAGGAGTAATCATCCACACCATGGTACCCTCACAAGAATAGCCTCTAGAATTTAGAATTATATATTAGAAGCTACAAAACGAGTATTGATCGTTTTACTCCTGAGAGTAGCATAGAGAAGAGTATGATTATACTTCAGGGAGGGCTCAATTGCATAAAGATGCAATTGAACAAACTATAAGCTCTTATAGGGACTACATAGTATTATGTGGAAGACCTATTAATGAGAGCGAAAAACGTCTCGCTCGTAGCACCAGTACCCCACTTGCACAGTTGCTGCTCCGAATACGGGCAGTCACCGCACGACAATACATTTGTTTAATTGCCCGTCGCATCCGACTCAATTGAGTCCTTTAGACCTCAGGTTATGACCAGTAGTTGTTGCTGCTTTCCTAGAACTTGACACCTAGTGTTACATTTCGGTCTAAATTTCTCTCGCATTCAAAATCGCTTTGCACAATAAAATCCATTCATAATATAATAAATTCTATATGTACAGATATTTCCTGATAAAGTCCAAACCAAGCTTTTACAACAACAAAAACTAAAATCAGATATTCATTATGTGGTGTTCTTTGACGGAAATGCATAAGGTCACACTGTTTTATGAGCATTTGAAGTATTTTCGGTAGCAAACATTTTTGTTATCTGAGTATTCGATGAAAAACAGTCCGTGCCGAAAATTTGTTATTGTTGTTTAATAGTGTTTTTTTTTTTTTTTTGTATATGAAGTTTTCTCGGTATCAAAAATTTTCATTGATTTCCGTATTGAGCTTTAACAAAAAATTTGTTAATACTATGTTGAACCGCCTTTCTGCACCACAACTTCACACATCCAGTTTGGAAGCGGTGCATACAAATTGACCAAATAATTCGAAGGCTTGTTGGCTATTGTTGCCCTGATCCATATACTTGACGTGCTCAAATACTCCAAAAACATTTTCCATGATATTCAAATCCGGTAAGTAGGGTGTCCAGCTTAATAGCGACACATTTTGGCTCGCCTTCGCTGTGATTGACAAAAATTGTAAAGTGCAGGTGCCATAATACGAAATGACCTCCACACCATCACATCCTAAAACAATGCTATGCAGTACGTCAAAATTTTGAGTTTCTTTGCGGAGGTCATGGAAATAGTAGCTATAGTCATCGGAACCTTTCATATTGCATATTTTTTTTTTCTTTTTGTCTGAGAAGCATATATATAGGCCAGCATCCTTGTAAGCTTTGTTTTGTTCTTTTGGTTAAGGTTAAAGCATAAAGTTTTTTAATACCTAATACACGTATTTTTTATATATGATGAGAAGAGGATCTCATCAGTCTATTTGAAAGTTGGTAACGTATTAAAGAAAGCATCATATAGCTAACTCCAGATATTTCTCCATCTTTCTCTCTGTGAGTTGATGCTTATTATTTAACAATATACAAATAGGTAACAGATATTCCTCGAATGTTTAACTTTAACGAAAGCCAAATAAGATAATTTGAAATGCTTCAAATTGGTCAGTAGGTATTCCACGAACAAATATTCAATATAAATGTTCTGCCTTTTAGAAAACAATTTCTTGTGTAGCTAGTACAATTGAAATGCATTTCAATCAAATACCTGTTGATCTGTTTCAATGAGTATTTGTAGTATTTGTACTGCACTTATCAAATTATTTTGTGTGTGCAACGTGAGCAACCTTTTTGGGTCGAATTCTGCGTACTTCTTGAGATTTCATTCCTCTTCTTCTTATTGCAAATAATAAACTTTTAAAAAAATGTGGCTTTGAAATAAATTGAATGTATTGAAGGTATTCCATATAATATAAAGTAAAATGTAGTAAATTAAACCTTAAATCATTTCCAGAGACAAAGAGTATAAAAGGTTATACCTACAACATCGACAAAACTCGTGTTGGGTTAATGCAAGATTTGCTCATCATCAGAGGGGTTTCCGCCGAGAAGATGAATTTGTTCTGTCGAAGTCGATCGATTGGCGACGCAATATTCTTTGCTCTTTCGACGACGGTCGATTTCTGAAAAATGCTGCGGGTCTCTTAAAATCAATTTTCGCATCTGCTGTCCACAAAGCTCGCAAAAAGTGGTATTTTTTATAGGCAGTCCGAAAAAAAAAACTGTTGCGAGCGGATACGATTTCAAATAGCAGCGAAAAGACATTTCAACTCTGTTTCTGTTTCTCATCGTGGTGGTCTTTGTTCAAGCTACGCAAGAGTTTTTTGTCGCTCACTTTAAGCATTCGTTCACATAAGACACTTTGCTGCGCAAAATTTGCCGAAAGTGTCTTTTGCGCATGTATGTGTGTTATTTATATTTTAACATATGCACACAACTTTTAGCGCCCTTTCTCTTTCTCCCTTACTCTTTCACGCTTTGCCTGCGATGAAATATTTAATGCAACAATAAAAACCGAACGCAACAACAACAAAAAAAGACACTTTACAAAATTGCAAACCGAGTTTTTGCTTCTATTTCGGAAATGCTACCAGAATTCTTATATTGGCCTGATGCAACAGAATGGCAGCTTGTAGCAGCTTGTATCTCGAACGTTTTTCGAGTTTCCGCATTGCATTGCATACATTGACGAAAAAGAGACTTAACTTTCAGAAAAGCTAAAAACAAATCATCAAGTTCATTTTTCGCGCAACCATATCTATGGCAAAAAATTTCATTCCTGACTCTGTGATTGGAAATCCATGCAGTTTTTTTTATACAAAAACTTGCTTTGGACTGCTGAAAAACAAATTTTGCAGTTTACAAGAGATGCGATTCAAAATAACTACGACTAAACACGCTTCAAGTTTTCTTTTATTTTGATTGTTCTTCTTTCATTTTGGGCACTTTGTTGCTATTCATCCTAAAAAATACCAAGAAAGTGCTACCATTTTACCAATGCTATCATTTTGTCAGTGCTGCCACCAAGTTGCTGAAATCTCCACAAGTATGCAACTGCACAGCTGATTAGTTTGTAAACATGGCCTTAGGATAGACACTTGTGGAGTTTTCTCGCCAGTATATTTTGTTGTTATGCCGTTCGAAGGGACTCGTGAACAACATATATATAAAATAAATATCAATATGTATTTCTAAGATTAAATTAAAACATTATTCATAGTTAAGAAAATTGTTCACAAGCAATATTTTAGATATTGTATCTGCATTTCATTACGCGAAGTTGCACTATGAAATATTTTGCATACCATGCTGTTCTCAATTAGGATGTTCTTTTTTAGATGTGATTTGAATTGAATTGAATTAAAATACACTGATTACAAAACTTTAAACTGAAAGTTGGCTTTATTAGAAAGGTAGCTTGAAATACTATGATTTCGGGCATGTAGCGATTACTGGAAGTCCAATTTTCAAATACTTTTTCTTAAAAGTAGGTATACGTGAAGCGAAAACGAATTAGTCACTCGGATTTACGATTATGGTGAACGTAAAATGGACGTATCGCACGGTAATATTTCCGAAATGAACTACGATTAACAAATTTTCAAGCCTTGTTGTGCTGGCGTACCAAACTGCTCACAAACGACAACAGCGTTGCCAGTTCTGATAAATTTATGTCAGTTTAAACGCTGTCGGAAAGTGGAAGCTCTGAAAAAAAGCACCCTATATATATACTATATATTAAGATGCAAGATGTTTTCTTTAGAGTTTAAAGCTGTCAGCTGTTGTATTACGCTTGACGCTGCTGCTAGATTTATGTAAGTAGTACGAGATTACCTACCTCGCCCATTGCAAACTGAAGGCTTTCAGTGTTTTATAGTATCAAGCCCCAATCAAAGCATTTCAGCATTGAGCCAATATCAAGAGCAAAGGTATGCCATTCCATGTCATGCAGCAGCAACATGATGTCCTGCGGTGTAAAAGTTTCTGTTGCGTATATTAATATATATCTAGTAGGTATATAGTACAAAGCACACAAGTATGCGTTTTGCATGTTACAAAGTCTCTTCAGATTTCCCTATAATTATTAGTTTTCTCTTCTATTTTTGCTTGTTTTCATCGTACAATATTAGTTTTCACATCAATTTATGTTTGTCTTATTCCACAGCCCATCGATGAGGTATCCATGGCAGCCAGTTCAGCAGAATTACAGATCGACGGATAGGTATTCATTCATTCATTCATTCATTCATTCGAACGTTCGTCTATCTGACTTTCAGTCATTTAGGAATTCAAGCAGCCAATTGGTTCTGTTCAGCAGCTACAGAGCTGTCCTGCCATATGCCCTTCAGCTTTGAGTTAGTTGTTGCCTTGCCTACGCATTGATTTATGTCCTTGCATACTTTTGTGTGTATCTGTTGTTTTTTTTTTTTTTTTTTTTTTTTGGATGTTGGTATATCTGATTTTAATCTGATTTTTTTTTTCTTTTTTTGATTCTATGTATACATATTCTCGTATGTATTTAGTGTACATGTTGTTCTGGTGTTTAGTTCTAGTAACTTTTCAACCATGAACTTGTTAGCTTACTTTTTTCCCATCCGTTTGACATTTGTAATAGCAGAAAGTATAAACTTTTTAATTATATTTGCTACTAATGTAATTTCGATTTATGTAATTCTTTACACATAAAAATAAATACAAAGGAATTATACAACATACTCGTATATTAAGCATTGAAACTATTACATAACGACGTGCATGGTTGGACTGGCATGCTTTAAAACTGATTGACTAAAGGCAATGAGTTCAAAAGTTGGATAGCTTCAAAAGGTCATAACTGTTTTTTGAGTATGTAAAGTATATTCGGTAGCAAATAATTTTTTTATCTGAGTACTCGAGGAAAAACATTTCGTGCCGAAAGTTTTTAACTGCTGTTTGGCTACGTTTTTCTATAAGAAGTTTTTTCGTTATCAAAAATGTTCAACGATCTCAGTATTGAGCTTTAACATAAAACATAACACAAATGCTATGTATTAAAATTTGAAATTTAAAATGTTTTGCTGAGATTCTAGTTACAATGTGATTATACACAGAAATAGAAAACCATTGTCGATTTGACAATTTGACATAGTTGACAAACAACGCACTTAATTTGCAATGTAAATTGTTATTCCAACAATCAAAAAATAGTTTAACAATATCGCCAGCATTTTTGAATTTAGCAGCCTATCAAAATTTTCAATGTGCGCGACAGAGACGCAAAACTAAATTACAATTAAATTTGTTTACCAACGATGTAAATAGTGAAAAAGTAAACAATAACTAAAGAGTTGTTGGCCAACAACGTACATTGTATAGCAGAGGAGATGTGAACGGGAACGGTGGAAATATATTTATATATATATATGTATGGGATACTTCAAAAAGTGGACGAGTGGTGGTCCACCAAAATAACCGAGCGACGCCCGTTAGTCTATGTATGTTAAGCGACTGACCATTAATAGGTACCACATTGCATTTCAACCTAATATTGAATTTAATAAAGAAGTTTTTCATACAAAAACACCAAACAGGACAGTGGGTTTGTATGGGGGCTACACCAAAAAGTGGGCGGGTCCCATCCATTTATGTAGTATATGTCAAGCATCCGTTCACTAGAAGTTACCATATCAATTATTAAGCTGATATTGACTACAATAAATAAGTTTTTCGTACAAAAAGTCAAACAGTGGGCGGGCGGTTTGTCTACGATGCTTTCTTTGATGCGTTACAAACTTTCAGACAAACTGATAATACTTTTCCACAAACTCTGTGAAGGGTGCAACTTTGCCATTGAGAATTTCTTTTTCACAATTTAAAGAGATTTTTGCCGACATTATTGAGTTTGTACAATTTAACAATGTTGTTTGATCCGATATACTTCCATTTTTCTATACCGTACATCTCTAACTATTCAACTCTAAAGTGCTGTAAGTTTGCCAAATGATAAAAGCGCGTAATATAAAATTAATTCTCTTAACTTAAAACCATGTAAATGCATCATCATCATCATCATCATTTAATTTCCAGCAAACACTTCACTTACCGCGTTATAATTCACAACTAGTTTCTGTTTCTAGTTGTATTAAGCTGCAGTAGTATGCTTGGCATTAATTAATTTGTTTTCACACATTTTGTTTGTTTGTTTTGTTTTTGCATTATCGTTTCCTTCATTGCGATGCCCGTCATTATCTTTATCTCAGAAAGTAAAGATACCAAGTCAAATAATTTGCATCGTCTTAGACTATTTAACACATTCGCATTTCTGTTCACAATCAAGAGAAATAATTGAAATTCAATCAATTAAGTTCTAATACGAGTCAAAGTGAAAAAAAAAAGAAAAAAAAGAAAAAAAAGTTAACTTCGGTGGTATCGAAGTTTTAATTACCATTCCCATGAAGTTTCAAGTTGTGAACTTAGCATATGTAAAGAAAGAATATAATTACAATATATAATCTCTAATAACCTAATTGTTAGAAAAAGTGGGCATGATCAACGATGGAAAATACTTTGTTTAATCTTTTCCTTCAATTGTTTCTGAAATAAATGCATTATTGGACCACGAAAAAAGCCAAAAAAAAAAAAAATTATGGTTCGAACTAGTTTGCACTTTCAGTAAGTCTAATCGAGTAGATTATTTTGAGCAATTATCATCCAAGAATTTCGTATATTTGCAACTGATTTCAGACTTTTCACTGGTTTTGGAAAGAAGAAGTTTAGAGCTGGAGCTAACATTTTGGTACATCACACTTCGTCGTGCAACTCTTGATAGTGCACATCCTACACAGATGCCTTTAGCTAGAACAGTCGGATGCGATCTTTCATAAAAACGTAATGCTAATAGCGTAGGCTGATGATATCGAAATCATCAGCACGAACGAACGTCGAGTTAGCAAAGTAATCTCGAAGTTTGGGAGGCAGTCACGGCGCATGGCACTAGCCTTGAACGAGAACAAAGAAGATGCTGTACTCCTTATAAACTTGTAAACTAGTATTTTGGACGGTCTGGGAGTATGGAGAATTTCAACTTCAATGCTTTAGAACACTTTGTCTACCTGAGAACAGTGCTAAATAGCAGCAACACCGTCAGCCTGAAGATTAGGCGAAGAACATGTCGATGTTACTTTGGGTTCAGCAAACTTATTAAAAGTATAACCAACACTCGAAGTGTGATGTATGACGCCGAAGCGTGTACGCTGAATACATCTGATACATCTGATACAGCTCTTTCACCTCGACTGTGAAGGCACGATTAAGCAAATACGATTTCAAAAGCAGGAACTGCGATGTAGGCAAAATTGATTTAACTTTGAAGAGATGGTCTACAATCCAGACTCTATCAAAAGCTGGCTCTACATCAACAAAAACAACAGAGCGCTGTATTGCTTATTCCCATAGGTCTTAAGAATATGTTGGAAAACTCGGTGCACTTGTTCTGTTGTAGCATGGTGACTCCTAAAGTCATACTGATGATCGGGCATGTCACTCTGGACGTTCAAAGCAGTTAACATTCTACCAAGACAAATTCTTTCAAATATTTTTTGAGAAAGTCGGTAGTAAACTAATTGGTCTATAAGACGCAACAAGGTTTTCTGGTTTGACAGGTTTCGGTATCATTATAATCACAGCGCACTTCCATTCGGAGGGGAAGTGGTGGTTAAGAATTTTTGAGTTGTCGCTATAGAATACTTATTAAAACCACTAATAAAATGAAGAAGAAAAAAGATGAAAAACGTTTTACTTATTTCTATTACAGTCGGGAATATTCAAAATCGTTGGTGGTCAACTGTGTAAATAGTGAACAAAGATAAAACAGCCAAAGTGTTGTTGGTCAACAACGTACATAATGGACAAAGCAGACAACAACTAAATCGTTATTGGCCAACAATGTAAATACTAAAAAAGCAGACAACTACTAAATCGTTCTTGGCCCACAACATACTCACAAATAGTGAAAAAGCAGACAACAACTAAATAAGCTTGTTAAAAGAACAATTTGGCATTGTTTACGCAATTTTAAAAATGTTTAAGGTTGTTTCTATAACCATGTTTTTATTTCGGTGTACATATAATATTTTATTATTTTTTCTTTTTCCTGTTTGTAACGGTGTTTTATATTTTTGGTTTTAAATTACGTGGCACTACGAATTGCTTTCCGATTTTGTGGTAAATTGTTCCAAAGACAAACTATCGTCTCTCTAAGCTTGACAATTTCAATATCATGCTAACAATAATAAAAGTTCTACTAGAGTTAAACGGGCTGTTTAATGAGCAAAAAATAAGTTTTACTGGAATAGTTGATAGTGTCACGGCTACAATATAAGATAGAAACCAAAATCGTTATGTCTTCGTAACAATGAGATGCAAATGGTGTAGATTTTGTACATACATAAAGGGCAACACTCAAAAACTGATCACCGATCACACCACACTTAAAAAACAAAAACAAACTTTGTTATTGTCTATATATCAGCTAACTGTACAATTCAGTTTAATGAGATTTGGTAGACATATAAAAGGGAATCTTTAAGAATATGCTGCACTGTAGAAATTGCCGGTGCCTTGGTCCACATATAACAGAAAAGCAAATTCGTCATATTTCAGCAACTAGTTGACGCATATGAATGAGATTTGCTATATGTGTATAGGACATCGGGACAAACAGATTAACACATTTATGACCTTTATACTTATTTGTATATCTATACTTTTTACAACATACTAATCGAACTGAATTTTTTTTTTGTTTGTGATTTTTATATATATATATATATATATATATATATATACCTTGTACATGGTACGAGTATAGACAAATAGATATTGTCGAACACGCTTACTTGTTTATTTACATATTTCGTATTCTTTTCGTTTTTTTTTTGTTGTAATTTTTCCTATTGTTTTTTTTTTAAATACAAATGAAAAATATGAAAGTTGTAGTTGATTTTGCTGTTGTTGTTGTTGTTAACAATTTGAAAAAATAAATGGAATATTTTGAGGTTGATTTACAAATGTGTTATTTGCAAACGAGTAGGTAACTACATATGTAGTATGTATGTAGGTAGAATTTATAAATTCAAGAGAGAAAAAATAACAAATAAACAAATTTTGAAACCATTATAGGCTTTAAGGTTTTTTTATTCTTCTTTTCTTTTTGTTTTGCATTCATGCGAAATAAAAAGCGAAATTCAATTTAATTTCATATCGTTCAAAATTGATTAAATCAGCAAAAGTATAAAGTAAAATCCTTTTATTTGTTTGTATTGTTGTCCATATTGAAATTATTGTAGTTTTTTTTTTTTGTTTGAAAGCATATTTTTGCATTTATTTAAGTAAACTATGTTGAATATCGTTGATTTGAAAGTTTATTCGTGCGCAGTGCACAAATAACGCTTAAGTAAATAATTCAAATTGCCAAACGCGTTGCAATTGTGAATGTTAATGCATACTTTTAGGCATATAGAGTAGAAAAATTCATTGTGCGATGTGCGGCAGTAAGCAGGC
This sequence comes from Leucophenga montana, assembly GCA_035044765.1. Taxonomy (NCBI): domain Eukaryota; kingdom Metazoa; phylum Arthropoda; class Insecta; order Diptera; family Drosophilidae; genus Leucophenga; species Leucophenga montana. The sequence goes on from JAWNNQ010000658.1 coordinate 60,795, forward strand.
ACGTCTAGCAGATAAAGGGGGCTAGCCGAAATTTTTTAAGGGGCTCTGGAAATCGGCATACGTATATATATATATATATATATTTTTTTTTTTGCTCCGAAATTCCTTTTGCATGCAGAAACTCGCAACTCATTTTAAAGTACACGAAAACCCTCAGTGAATCATGTGATCTCAACTACAAGTTAACACACTTGGTATGCAAACATATGAATTGTTCTATTATAACATATCTATTATATCATTTGATTGGTGGATCAAAACGAAGCAAACTACTGCTCAAAAAAGATTAAAGACAAACTTCAAAGGTTTACCTGCCTATGTATAACTGGAGCAGTGAGCATAACACCAACATTATGTATGGAATCCCTACTTAACCAAAGTGAAACGGCAATGGAGGCACTCCACTAGCTTTACAACTTGAACATAGGTCAATGATTACAAGTGACATTTTTGACCTAGCACTACATATGTGCACTTACGGCAACCAAATAGTTTCCACTCTCAAAACTGCAAATGCTGTATGATGTCATAATTTTCTCTCATTTGTAATGGAATACGAAGTCAATTTGGCTACGAGTCGATGCCCAATGTTGCTATATTGACGGTGCCAAAACAGAAGTTGGTATTGCCCCACCGTGCAGACTGCACCTACCACTATGCAAAGACGCCACAGCATATGATGCCGAGTTTTTTGCCATATATGGTGCATCACAAATTTTGCTAGACAGCAGGTCAACTGGCATCAGAGTAAATATTTTCTCGGCTAGCCAAGCCGTCTTAAAAGCTCTAAAAGGCTATGAACTTAATAATAAATCCACGCTCGAGTGCCAGAAGAATGTCAACATTCTGAATGCATGGATATCAGGGCACAGAGTATTAACAGGCAGCTAAGAAGAATAGGAATAAGAAGAAGAAGAATGTAGATACTGTTGCGAGAAAGACGAAACCATGGATTTCAAATAGAAGAGAGTGACTACGGCAGCATTCTCCATAAGAATCTCGTCAAATTCCTAACACAATTCAAGTTCCTATAAGGTACTTTTGGTTGCAGTGCGTGGCTGCATTACTATGTGAACCCGAATATTCTTCCATCTTATTATTATTATTATTATTATTATTATGATTATTATTATTATTATTATTACTATTATTAAAGTTTTTGCAAAACAGCGAATATATTCTAATGTCCACCATTTGGTATACAATTTTTACTGCAATAAATGAGAGAAGTATGCTTCATGCCAGAGACTTCCTTCCTCCCGAAATAAAAATGCAGCAAATTTTACTATGAAAATAAAGAAGACAAAGCTACAAATGTGTTTGAAGAACTCGATTTTAGAAGAGAAACTTATTGAGTCTTCGTCGGTTCTATTATGACAGCAAGTTAAAATCGATTCAACGGTTTCTAAAAACTGAACAGAGCACGCAAAATAAGCTCAACCAAATTTTTCTATGCTGTCTGGTCTGCTCACCGAAAAGACAGAATAAAATGAAGCAGACTCACTCACTCTCTCAACAGAACACTTCTTTTTGATTCGTTCGTGTTTTCTGTTTGATGCTTCTCGATGAGCGATACCCACGAAGCTGTCTTACGATAATAGCTTGATGGTGACACTTTCGTACGATTCTCAGCAACTGAGCAACAACTGTAACAAGTGAGGAAGCGTAAAGTGTCTTTTGTTGTTGTTGTTGTTGTGTTAGATTTTTATTGTTGCTTTAAATATTTCATCGCTGGCAAAGCGTGGAAGAGGGAGGGAGAAAGAGAAAGGGCGCTAAGAGTTGTGTGCATATGTTAAATTCTAAGTAACACACATACATGCGCAAAAGAGACTTTCGGCAAATTTTGCGCAGCAAAGTGTCTTATGTGAACAAATGCTTAAAGTGAGCGACAAAAAACTCTCGCGTTGCTTGAACAAAGACCACCACGATGAGAATAAACAGAGTTGAAATGTCTTTTCGCTTCTATTTGAAATCGTATCCGCTCGCAACAGTTTTTTTTTTGCGGAATGCCTGTAAAAAAAGACCACTTCTTGCTATCTCTGAAACTGAACGATTGCTTCTCCTACTTATGCAAAATCGAAGAATTCAAAGCAGCTGAAATAAGAAGTGCTACAGCAAACTTTGTAAAGAAAAGAAGATGTGTCTGAAGAATTCCATGAACTTGTAGTTTAACAGAAAAACATTTACATATACATTTCTTAAAAAAAAAGGAAGGAAGTTGCAAATTATTTTTGGAAATACTGTTCATATTTTCCATTTATAAACTATAAGCGCCCCTAATTTTATAGTGCCGGGCGCGAATTTGATCTCAACGCTCCTGGCAGTAAGCAACAGTTTGAAAAAACATTCACGCACACGCACACACACAAACACAAACTCACATGAATACATGAATATGCATGAAGAGCAAGGTGCAAATTGCTACATTTTAGTGCTTGTGGCTTTTTATGGCATACTTTTCGGTTTTTTACATCTGTTTTTCAATTTTCTTATATAAAAATGCGCGAAATCTGCGCGAAGTTTATCAATGTCAACGCTACATTTTATATATATATATATATATATATATATATATATATATATATATATATATATATATATATATATATATATATATATATATATATATATATATATATATATATATATATATATATATATATATATATATATATATATATATATATATATATATATATATATATATATATATCTATATATATATATATATATATATATATATATATATATATATATATATATATATATATATATATATATATATATATATATATATATATATATATATATATATATATATATATATATATATATATATATATATATATATATATATATATATATATATATATATTACATACATACCATATACATGTATAATCTGTTAAAAATTGAAGGGTATACCGTGCATGATGATTGTTGGTTTGATATATAACGCAAAAAAATAAAAAACAAGTGTTGGCAATCAACGTACTACAACAGTCATCCAATAAGTTCGGCAGTTTTGCGTGCAGCATATTGACTCTATGCATCATATTGTACCTTAAATTCACCCTACGAAAATATAAAGTGAGCATTCATTACAAGCAACAATCTATTGTAGCAATATCTGCATTAGCAACTTTTTTGATTCCAAAACTTCCTTACAAGATATTTGTGTTTATGTACCCGAAAAACGTCGTTTTTTCCTACTTTTGAGGTTATGTACAGGATGCAAAAAATTTTGGTTGTCTGTCTCTCCAGTTACATCATTTAATACCACTTTTGCCCTTTAATTTAAGAGTTCAAGAGATCAATGACGCAAAGTTATGGCTATTCGAAGTTACGAAATATATCCTTTCGATGTCATTCGGGTACATTACCTCAAATATCTTAAAATTCTAACGTGATGGGCCAATTCTGACCCCGGATTCGGATTCTACGCAGCAAATTACTTTGGAAATGACCCTTAGCTTTCCAACAACTAAGCAATGTTGACCTGTGTTAATGCCGAAAATGGGTTTCTACGGGAATAGATCTACAATTGTGACGAAACCGGTCTGGTTTACAAAGGTTTGCACAAGAAGGAAGGAAGCTAAAGGTTTACCAGTCGATAATGCCACCTGTCATGGGACAGCAAACACATTTTCCGATGTGATGAAAACATCAAGGTTATTTTTTTCCCAACCAACAATACATCCTGGTTGCAATCATTCTTGATCAAAATGTCATAAAATCCCTTAAGCAGCGCTATCGGAAGCACTGTCTGTCAACACTCGCGGCGTTATGTGTAAACGGCAATAACGACATGGTCTCAGCTCTTAAAAATATTAATTTAAAAGACATAGCGTTTTTGATTGATGAAGTCTGGAATGAACTCCCACGTATCGTTGTCATAAGTTCATTGAAACATCTATTTTCATCGATCGACGAAATATAATTTAATTTAACCGGGTGTTCATTTTGTGGGAGACGACGATAGCCCCCTGGTTAGACTGTAAAATCTGGTAATCGAAAATGATTTAACTGAGAACGAAATAATGAAATGGGCGCCTGGTAATAACAAGAAAAGCGTACTTTTGGAAATACTTAGAAGATGAAATAGCAATTGACGAGAGAGCAACGCGAACAAAGAGCATCATATGGAAGAAGAGAGCAGAATCAGCATCGACAATGTGATAGATTCCTTCAATGTTGCGGAATAGGCAGAGAATAATAACCTTACAAGCAATGAGATCTTATTTTTGCGATGAATCAGAGAAAACGCAGTTCTTGAAAGACTTAATTAATTAATTATTTCTATATAAGCAACTTTTTCTACATTAGAAACTTTTTTTGATAAAATTGGTTCAGATCAGTTGCAGATCAACATAATAATACTAATTTCATTGGAGCACATACATTTTTGCAACAAAAAGCGGCGAAGTTGAACCTAAAAGCCATTTTTTCTGTTTGTTCCAAGTAAAAAAAGTCTGTGTTGCAAGAATTTGGAAGTTATTCGCGTTGAAAGTTTGAAAATGGTCTCTTTAGGCTACTTTTCTATTTTATAAATGGAGTTTAAAATGGTCTAAAATTAGTATTATGAAATCAAAATGAAAGTGCCCATCGCTGCCCATCATTAAAAATATTAATTCTGTCGAGTCATCATAAGCAAAATTTGATGCAAATCCTATAATAATTTTATGGAAAATTCAGAAAAAATCGTCACATCGCTAGCAACAAAAATTGCATAATATCCTTAACTATGGGCGATATCGAAATATTGACTTTGCAAAAGAAGACAGTTCAAGAAATTTACTAATTAAAGTTGATCTAATATATCCTTGTATGTGGTGCCGTTTACGAGAAAATCGCCACTGAATATAGGCATAAAAATTATTTTTTTTATAATATGTTTTTCTACAATTCTTTATATCTTCTGCATTTTAACGCATTTCTTTTTGATCTCCAAAAAAAAACCAAAAAAAAAAAAAAAAAAACCAGAGTTGCAGTACATTTTCAATATTGTTAGTGCAACAAAAATGTTCATCTATATCTCCGTCAATTTTGAAACAAATGTAAAGAGCTAAGTACAAGCTTCATGAAAATTTTCAGAGCTTTCATCTGCTTTTTTCTTGGCACAAAAAGGCTACATGTTAAGCATGCAACACCCTCGGTCAATACACAAAGACGTGAGCTGTCTCTCTCTCTCTCTCTCTCTCACTCCCTCTATCTCACTCTCTCTCTCTCTCTCTCTCACTCTCTCAGCTCTATCAATTTGCTACATAATAATAACAAAAACAACTGACGCGATAGAAATAAGCAAAAGATGAAAATGTGTTGCTTTGCTTTGATGAAAATGCGAAATTTGCTTTGTCCATTTCCTTATTTACATCTTTCTGTCCACTTTAACATTTAGCACATGGTAGAATAATATAATAATGTAGCGTATTCCGCATAGCTGCTCTCATTTTTTTTTTTTTGTTTCTTTCAGTTTCTTTGCTTTTAGTTGAAACAATAGAGAAAAATATGCTGTATCTCTGTCATGCTCGAAAGCGTGATTCACATTGTAGAGCATGTTGAAACTGTTGTGTGCGCACTTGCAAACATGTTGGCGAGCATCAGTTTAGTGTGTTTTTGATGGTGTTTTTGTTGGTTAAATTAAAAAAGATAAATCATATAAATATTTAAAACAAAAAACGAAGCGCTGGATATAAAACACTCTACAACAATTCTTTTATAAAACTAATTACTGCAAATAGATTGCTCACTTATTGCTACTCTCTGTCAGGGCGGCCACGATTAAGAGCTGCCCAAAAGCAGAGCATCGAAAGCGTGTATCTGCTTTGCACTGTGCGTTATTTAATTTGTCATAATTTGTACAGTGTACCAAAATACAACACCAATGCAACGTAACAAATACAAGTTATTGTTTCTCTTTAGCATCAAGCAGCCGAATTTGGCATGCGTTTGATACATACATACAGTGTGAAAACACACACAAAGGCGTTCCTTCCCTAGGGGATATGGCTGGCCAAAGCGAAAGCGTTTTCCGTGACACTCCAGTATTGTTCATACTTTTATTAATGAATAATTTTAAGGACAAAAAATCGAATTTCGACAACTGAAACTACTCTAGTACATTTGAAGTTATAAATATAAGCAATCTTTAAAGTATATTTCAACGCATTTAATTGCTTTTTTACTTCGTAGCAATTCCATTTTTTAACTAGAACACCAGCAAACATTTTTCACTAAACGCAAATCAATATAAACAAAAACTGGAAAATTAGTGACTTTTTCTATAGCAATTTTCTCGGCAAAAATTCAATAAAATTTGCGAACGTTCCCTTTTGCGCTATCGTCAATAGTTAAGGTAATATAAGCAAAGTTATGCATTTTTCTATATAAACAGTGATAAAAAAGGTGGGAGGAAGTTGGGCAAGCTAAACCGCCACCGCATACACGCTTGACTATTTCCTCTGGAATTTTGATATGCTTTTTAATGCTTTTTTTGTTTCTTTTTTTTTTTTTTCTTCAATAATGCATGGAGTACGAGTATTAAGTGAATATTTCCAAAGGATGAACTTCTTTTGCTCTTTATCATTTGCTCAGAAATGGTTTTTCTAGCATTTCTCTTTAAATTTTTTTATGAAAAAAGCTTTTTTTACTTAGTTTACCGCTGAGTAATTCGAAATTGATGCTAAAACTTTTTGCATTGCACTCGTTTCGCGCATCAAAAAGTCTGTTAGGATCAAGATACTTTTATTTTAACCATCTAATTGGTCGTGTAGTGTTATCAGTTTATTTGAAAGTTTCACCAGTTTCTGTTCAGCTTGGCATGGTAGCTCCTTCGGACACAAGAAAATATACCATCAAATACAGATTATTGCATACCAAATATTAACTTCGGTAAAATGTATGACGTCATAATATCCACTTGACAACAATGGGACAATCTTCCTCACTATTGCGAAAACGCTGTTAACATCTTCACAGACGGTTCTAAGCTAAATGGTCGGGTAGGAGGAGGTGTATTTTCACCGGAACTGATGATCAGAGAATCCTTTAGATTGCCCGATCATTGTAGCGTTTATCAAGCGGAGATGCTAGCTATTCAGGAAGCTACGCATCTCCTAAGGTCATGCTCATATACACAAGAGCATGTGTGTATCTTCTCGGATAGTCAGGTTGCCTTGAAAGCGCTGAACTCTTTCAGCTCCAACACTAAAACCACAACGGAGTGCGGTAAAACTCTTAACGAGCTTGCCGAGCACTATGTTAAACATTTCATCTGGGTGCCTGGTCACCAAAACATAGAGGGAAATTGTGAAGCAGACAAGCTAGCCAGAGACCCAGGTACCAATGCTTATATCCTTCCAGGAAAGGCCACAGTAGGTGTACCCATGGCTACGTGTAAACTACAGATCTCAACAAAGATGTTCGGTATAGCAACCAATAGATGGTGCAACCTTGGCACGTGTAGAATCTTCAGACTCACCTGGCCAAAATATAATCTCAAAAGCACAATAACACTACTTCAACACAAGAGAGCTGTCAGAAAGCTGTTATTGTGGGAGCCCTCACAGGCCACTGCATAAAAGGGGGCGGCATGCCACAAGGCTAGGGGTGAGAAAGGGAGCCCCTTCCTGAATAATTTAACTGAGCTCTCGGAAAAAGAGATAAAACATATCTCGACGTGCTTGACACTGTCAATGTGGTTCTCGGAGCAGCTGCTGTAGAAATGGGAAATGCATATGGTAGCACAAGGGGCTTATGCTGGCCTAAGTGATAATGTGGTATTCATCCATGTTGACCATCCAATTCTAACCTTCTGTTAACTAGTTCTATCGCTGTAATTAACATCGGTTAATTTTGCTCCAAACTAAACATGTGGCCTTAATAAAGCAATTACAGATTGTTTAGTTTCTCTGACTTTTCAGTCGTACACTAGATTACACTACAAGGGCAATTTGCTAAGTCCTTTGACCTTTTGATTTGAGTACTTATATTGATTTGAGAATAGTGCCTGAAGTACCCAGTCTGAAACATTAAATTTGTGTTTGACAGTCATAAAAGGCAGACAGATGTACTATTTTTGAAACACAGCCAATTTGAACGAAAATCGACAATCAGTTTAGTATTTATAAGTGCTGAACATTGGAATCAGAACAAAAGCCATTGTCAGTAATTTAAGCAAATAAAACTAATGCGAGAAAGCATTTTTTTTTTCAGCCGTGTACTCAATTTTAAACGTGAACTTCACCATGATAAAAGTGTAAACCTGACTTTGGGAACACCGAAAAAAAACTGTTCACTTTTATTACAATACACGATCAGTTTAACTGATAAAGCATTAATGCAGATGTTAAAACAACTGTGAAGAGTACAAAATTTTTGGTAAACCAAACTGAATGCTGAATTCCTTTTTATGGCTTATTTTTTGTGCCGATTTTCTGGCTTTTTTGTTTTTTTGTAAAGTACAGTCAACTGTCAGTACTATCGTCGAGTTTATTGTATATGGGTTGTGGTTCTGATTGCCAGTATTGTGTGTTTTTGTGTGTGTATGTTCGGTTGGGGATGTGTGTGTGTATGGGTGTGGGTACGTCTATAAAGTTATATATTGTGGGTGGAGGTTGTCATATCAAAAGCAAATTTTAATGCCAACATTGACAGGTATGCAGCAGTAGCAGCAGCGGCAACGGCAATCGCGACGACAGCAGGTTAGCAGCTTCACAGCGCTGAGGCGGTGAGCGAGCAGTCAAAATAACAACGCCAGCAGGCAGTGTTGCACATAAGCTGACAGCATAGCGAAACGTAAACGAAATGGCGCCCAACCTCGGGGGCAGACAGCAATGGTAGGCGTTCTCAGCAAGTAAACACTCATACGCACACACACACACACACACACACACACACACACAGGCACAGGCACAGGCGTATGCGCACACTTACCCACAGGCAACAAATTGAAGGCAATTTGATACCAGTCGTGTGCGGCGTGTCTGTCTGACTGTTTGTTCATTGCTAATGGCAACTAAAGCTGAGCGTGCACCTAACCGAAAAATCCAAAAAAAAATAAAAAAAAAAATAAAAAAATTGGGAAAAAAAGCAATCATTTTTTATTTTTTATTTGGCGATTGAATTTATGTTCATTTTGTTGCTCGTTGAAGTCGTCGTTTTCATGCGCTTTGTTCAAATTTGTTTATACTTTTCCTTTTGTGTGTGATTTTATATAGCATATTTTTAGGCGCTGTGGCATGGCGTGTGCTGAGCATGACTGGTTAACGTATGTTAGCATACTTTAAGTTGCATACACACACGCACACACACAAATAGTCACACATAATTTATGTACATATGCCATGTTGGCTTTTAGCGCTAGCAAAGTGCTCACTGTATCTGTATCCGTATCTGTGTTTTATATATATTAACTTTTAGTTCCTACGCCCTTTTGTGCTGCTACATAGAAATACGCTTTTGTCTTCCATTCTACATTTCGGTTGTAAGGGATAAGTGCCAAGATAATGGTTACGCTTACACATTTGACAGACGATTTGGCTCGCACTGTTTTCTGGCATTGTCGTCTAGGTAACTTGTGTATGCCTTCTAATATGGATTTGGAATAGTACACAGCATTTTATATACCTTTGTCTAGCATACTTTTTGGCTGTGGCACATACTTTTTTTCTTTCTTTTTCTAATTTTTTGCTGTAGTTGCTGTTTAATTTTATTTGTGCGAACAATTTGTCAGCAAGCGATTTTTTGTCTGTTAACAAAAGTAAATAAAAACCCCATAAAAAACAGTATAAAGTATACTTTCGGGCGTTTGCCGTTACTAAGCGCGCACATATTTACTTTGCATCAATTAAAACGAAGCTTTTATGTCAAGCACATTTGGTGTGGCATACTTTTTGGCTTTGTGCAAGTGCCTTTAAAACGCCTTTGGCAAGGAACTCGCAAAATATATAAATTAAACAAAAAAAGATCCTGCACTCCGCCCAAATTAATCGTCATACATCAGCACATTATTAAAAGGCAAGCGAAATGTATGTTGCACAGTGCTTCGGTAGTACTCGAAAATATGTTTAAATTTATTTTATGCTAAAATAGTGTCCACAACTTCACACAGTGAAGCAACTCTAAGGAAAACGGCGTTAAATTGTACAACTTAAATGTCTGCAGCATTTATAGAGCCAACATGGAAGTGTAGCATCTAAAACCAGCTGTAGATGCAGCTGCATCTGCACCAGTCCAGTAAGTTGTTCCTTTTCGTCTGCTTTCAGCTCCCTTGCACAGCTCATTTTTCCATTACACAACCGTGTGTCATTTTGTAACCTGTCAAACAATTAGCATGTACTTAGCTACTTTCGAAAGAAGAAAAATGTAGCTTTCTAACACTGCAAACATTTAATATATGGCGCTACATGTTATATTAAAAGTTCGGTTATTTTTAGATGACACTTTGTATGTAGGATGCCATTACTTCTTGAAATACTTAAACGACTGCTGAGAAAGAAGACTTTAGTCTTGTTGGTCAGCTTTCATTTCAAATCCAGATCTTAACTTAACACAAACGATTTATAAGAAAAACGTTTTGAATTTTGTACTAAAATTTTGAAATTCAAATGCATCGAAAATAGAGACCAACTTCAATGGTACAATTCGGCATACTCCAATTATATTCACGCCCCTTAGGTCTCTCGATCGTTGTTCCATTTGTGTTATTAAAGATCTAATTTCAGAGTGTCGTTGACTACAGCACGTTTTCTTAGTAAATTTTGTGCATATTTTGTATAACATTAAAGCACTGTGCATTGTGCTTTTTCCACCACTGGTTTGGTTTATATAATAATCTATTTTTTTCGTTTTTTCGTTTTTTCGTTTTTTGTGTGCTTTGCTCATAATTATTTCAAGTGTCAGCAACAACAAAGTGAAAAGTTTGTATAAGGATATAAACAAATTTACTGCAAATGTGAGCAAATGGGCAGCAGACGGACTTAAAGACAGACATACAGACAGACAGACTGAGAGACAAACATACGAGTGCGGTACACCGCCACTTCCGCCATTTGGAAAAGCGGAAGTATTTTTTCCCCAAACTCTTTCTACGTATATCCTTTTTTCACTTTGCAGTCAAATCCAAAACCGAGGCAACCATAATAAGTAAAAAAACGACGCAACCGCTTTTGTTTGTTCTTTGCATTCATTAATTTTCAAAGCACTTTTATTTACTTTAATACACTATCATCATGTTTGGGTGCAAGGGTATGCTCATTTATATATTCATTATCCTGTTAAAACTATACACACAGATTTTGTAACAAAAATAATTTGGCGTAGGTGTTAAGTAAGCAAGAATACGAGAATGTAGCATATACTGAGTCTTGAGGTTGGTGATATTTAAAAACAAATATGGTTATAGGTAATACTAGCGTTACTGATATTCGATACCGTTAGTATCGATATGTCGTAAATGCAAATTTTGAACTAGTTTAAGCGATTTTTCGCGTACTTCATATTATGCACGAAATAGAGCAAAGCTATTGAGCACTGCCAACTGATTTTGAAAAATATCGATATTGTCGCTCATAGTAAAGGTTAAAAAGTATCGATATCGTTATGATCGCCCATACAAAATATTGTATCATTTCCTCAAAAAAAAAAAAAAAAATATTAATATTAATATTAATATTAATATTAATATAACGATACAATATCCATAACCCGAATACAAACGTGTAAGTAGTATATTCAAAGTTCCAACATGTAATGAAGCATATATAGCGTATAAAAACTTCAGTTCAACTTAAGCTAAATGTTTTCTCTAACTTTTAGTTCATTCATGCTTCAACTTGTAGAAGTGTTGAAAATCACACGCAGCACAAAAGCAGCTTAAGCTATAGATTCACTTGAAATGGAACATCTGATTGTGACAGTGTGGCAGTGCAGCCAGCAAACGAGACTTCATTTTGTTTGTGAGGCTGCTTCAGCTGCTGAAGCTCAAAATATGCCAACACTAGAACTGTGAAGTTCTTTTGTAAATATGAAACACACACACAAATACTCGTAGAGAGTGCGATTTAGTAATGATGCAAGACTTCGTTAACTAAAAATATGCAAAAATTCAATATGTGAGTAACTCTGTTGAAAGACTAGACATAATATTTTCCAAAATATGTACAATACTTTACAGAGGAACATTAATTTTATATAAATAATTTTATGTAAGCATTACTATAAAGGGTTCTTGAATAGAAACATAAAAATTTGTGTTGTTGAGCACTCTCCTCCTATTCGCATAGGTCGGCTTGATGGCATGTCGGTAATGTTTGATTAGGACATCTATTATAATCGAAATATCTGTTATGTTTAAACTGAAAATTGATCGGGTTCGTATTTTGCCGCATGCAACGAGATAAGCTGGACCAGTGTGCATTCGCGATGCTTATAGTTTTATATTTCACGAGCATCTTGCATGTTAACAGAGTCAATCCGACCGAGTCCTTACTGTGATGGTTCTGTGCGATTTTACACTCTCTCGCAAGCTCTACTGCGTCTACTGTGCAGTTTCTCACGATATTGGGCTATTTCCCTAAGTGATCTGCGGCATTCAGTAATGATTTTTAATTGTATTGTGCAACAGTCTTGAGCTTTTAACGTTGCTTGATTAAGTGAGTATAGGAATACAGTGCTGTGTACAATATGTTGACATCTTAGGACGTGCATAGCTTTCTCGATTTGATACACACTGCACTAGTTTGGAAGCCTAAAAGAGGCTTCTACACACATTTCTGCATCGTATACGTCTCCGACTATTTGATTGTTTTCTGTATACATGCGTACCGAGTGAGTCATCCCTTGTTGTTTGCTATACCATTTGATATTTCATAAGTTTGTAAACTTAGTGTCAGTTTCTAGAGAGTAATAGATTTTGAACTAGCCAGCACAAAACTCTGACAAGAAAATAAACTGAAAATAACTGACATAAAGAACAAATCATTAAGCAGTTCATGAGCTCATGAGTTCATACAGCTGATTAGTGCCGATTAGTGCTGATCAGCACTTATGACCTATTTTCACAGTCTTGTCTGACAAAAGTGTATGGCTGTCAAAATACAAGTCGACCTGCCAAAAAACCAAAAGTTTACAAAGGCAATCCTGTTGCATAATTTTGTTCCAAGCAAACATATCAGCTGTTGTGTATAAAGAAGAAGCATGAAAGTAAAGTAAAAAAGTTTGGCTTTAAATGAAAAACTTTTTGTGAGGCTTAAAACTATTTTGAACAAATAAAAAAATGCATTTTTCTAATGTGGCAAGATACGAAACGTTCGTATAAATGCGCCGAATTCGTCGAACCGTGATTGCCACATGACTTATCTCGTGCTTCAATAGCTTAAATACGAGTATGGAGAGATTCTCAGATATGTCCATACGTTTCAATTCATTAGCCAATAACTTGAGATATTTGCCAACAAATGTATCCACAATGTGCTGCAACGACGAGATCCTGGTGACACTTCCTTTACAACAATTTTGCTTTAAAGCATAGAATTTTATACGTCGGTCAGCAGCAACATAGTTATGCTTCTTTATACACTCAATAGCCTGCGAAGCAACAGCAGAAGACTTAAAGTTATTTAGTACTCAAATATTTCGTTTAACCACGTCAATTCGTAAGTCTAGATGACCGGATTCAGCGACCCAAAATTATTATAGTAAAGCGTCGATTCAAATAGTTTTCCCAGAAAAATTTCGAAGGTAAAAGAGTCACTGGTATACCAAAGGTCGTCAGAGGTTTAAACGTAAGTAGACCAAAATTACACACCGCATTTTTACGCTTTTTGTTAAAGACTTTTTAGACAACAACACTTAAAATAGAATTATCCATTGTTAGAGTTAGAGTTAGTTTCAAGTGATAAATTCATCAGTTACTTTTGTTGATAATGCTCTTAAAATAACCACAAAACTGATAACACTTCCTATTGCTGTTATATTTGACAGCAAGATGAGGCAATATAAGGCAAGACGAAGAATAAAACATATTCTACAGTTCATCGGCAAAACCGAACAAAATTGAATGGCAAAATTGGAATCTACATAGTATATGCGGTATTTTGTCATACAATTTGCCAGACAACACAGTGAAAACAGGCCTTAAACGCTCGTTATGTATTAATCGAGAAGATAAAGAAAAAGGCTGTTATATTTTAATCAGACTTTGAGAAACTGGCATTTAATTGGACTTAATAGTCTATCAAAATATAATAAATAGCAAATAAAAATTCAAAATTAGCTTTTCAACAACTGTGCTTAAAGTTTTTACTACATTTTAAAGCTAAAATAAATCACTTGTTTTATGTAGCAATCAAAACCAGTTGACTAAGTCAAACGATGTACAATAAGCTTGGTTTAGCATATAAAAATAAATTTGTGAGCTTACTTAACATTTAACTGTCAAAAAAAAACAAAACTGCACACTAAACAATGAAATGCGCCTAATTACACACAAAAAATAAATTCAAATGACGCGTGAATGGCAATTACAACACACGATGTAGCACAATAATAAACTAAACTGCAGGCATAAATATAAATAAAATATTATTGTATATGGGTATAAACAATTTGTAAGCAGCGTTTCTCCAACTATCTGTCTGCATGTCTGTCTGTCTGTCTGTGCTACCAACTCGTCTCACACAGCACCGCGAACCGTTGTAACTGCAAACATTATATTCACTTTGAACATAATCATTTACTGTCTGTGGTCCTTGACGCCATACCGCTCGCTCAAATACCTACTACAACATCTTTAACAGAGCGCAAAAATGTCTTCCACATGCCTGTAAGTATGCTACAATTTTTGTGTGTGTGTGGGCACGCAAGTTTGCATTACGCTTCTTGTTAACCCTTTTATGTGTTGTTGTTTTTTGTCTGTCTGTCTGTCTGTCTGTCGGCACAGTCTGTCTGTTTGTGTCTCAGTGTGTCTTTTGCCTTTTATATCTTTTTTTTTTCTTTCGTATATTGTTTATACGGTTTTTATTCGCGTTCTTTGGTATTTGTTGCCTCTGGCGATTAGTGTAATGAAGACAACACAACAGTCAGACAGACAGACAGACAGACAGACAGACAGACAGACAGAATAACGAACGTACATACAGACAGTGCGTTTGCAAGAACGTAATAAGTACACAACAAGAAATTTCATTTTTAAATCAATCAATGCTGCATTTCCTTTTCTTTAAATTAAATAGCCGGTTCATGAACTTCGACTTCTTTTTTAAATGACCATTGCACCTCAGTTTAGAACTGTACCTCCTGCTCATTGAGAGTCATGATTCAAACTGTTCAGTTCAACCTGTTTATATACACCTTTCAAATAAGTTAAAAATCTTAATTCGAGAAATAAAGACGCTTAAAATTCGAAGTAGTAGAAATTTGCTAAATTTTTCTGCCCTAATTTTTACGATTTACTACTATATCTATACTACTATGTTACACCTTTTCTACAAGATCGAATGATCTACTGGTTTCCGAAATATGCACGCCCAAATTGAATAAGAAAACGATAAAGCAGTTTCGAAACTGCTTTCTCGCTTTGTTCGCTTTTTATCCCACCCACTCGCTTTTCGCTTCGTTGCACTCTGACACCTTTTGAGCGATCACATAAGAACAACTACAAGCAGTGGTTGGCAGCGGAATATATCGTATCGCTTCTTGCGTG
This sequence comes from Leucophenga montana, assembly GCA_035044765.1. NCBI lineage: Eukaryota > Metazoa > Arthropoda > Insecta > Diptera > Drosophilidae > Leucophenga > Leucophenga montana. The sequence continues at coordinate 76,498 of JAWNNQ010000658.1, forward strand.
TACCCTGACGTCAGCCTAAGGGTCGTTTTTCAAACCATAGATTTGTATTTAGGCAATATTCTATAATGGTGCGATTTGTTCCTATGTGGTGTATTTTTTACAAGTAACATAAGTCACACCAAATTTTTTTTTTTTTTTTTTAATGAAACAACTCAAAAATTATGGTACTTTTGGTACTTTTGGTACTTTTGTATGGGAGCATATCTATATATAAATAGGCAAGTGCAAAACGTTCACATCCTTTTTAACGCCTTTAAACGCAACATATTTGCTTCACCTCACCTCACCTCACTTCACTTAATTTTTTTGTTTTTTTTTTTGTTTATAGGTTGTGAAGAGTAGTAGCAACGTATGCAATTTTTTTTCTAAAGTATAGCGTCTGAGATAGTTAAAAATCATGTAACACCCTCTCTCAGTTCTCTCAATTTATTAAAAGTTTACAACAAAAAAAAAAAAAAGTCTAAGTGAGTGACGCCATAGAAATACGCAACTGACGGACCTACCAACATGTTGGCGAGCATCAGTTGAGAGCGTGGCTTCATAGCGTTGTTGGTAAAATTTTAAAAGAAGTCCAATCAATATTTTTACGAGCCAGTACCGTTTTCAACATTTTGTGCCCGACATTTTGGTCATACTTAACCCACTCAGCATTATCAAATCGAGTCTGAATATCTAAATTGGAAGGTTCTATTTCTTGTAGTCTTTTAAGTTTCGATCAGACAGACGGACAGACAGACAGACATGTATACTTAGCTACAACGACTCGACATTTGAGACCGAGTTGATCTAGCTATGTCCATCTGTCTGTTCCAATACCTTGTGGCTACAATTGCTCGATTGAAAGATAAAAATACTTATAGTTTAAGCTTCAACTTTAAAGAAATGTGACCGCCATTTGATTGATTTATGAGGTTAGTGGCTGTTGCTCAAATTGTACTTTGTAATATGTTTTCAGTGTATTTGGAAGTGTAACTTGCATTTTCTTGTTCTTATTTGTATCTTATTCTACTACCATTTCACTCACAATCATTGCTTTCTTGGTATGTCACGCATGCATACAACTATTGCTGTCAGTTTAGTATGGAACTGCCTGTTCAATAGGAAATATAAAGAACGAAATAAGATGAATTTTTCTCATACTTGTAGGTACTTTAATATAGTAGAAGCTCTATGAAATATTTTATATAACAAAATATAGTATAAACAATATCAGAACAATGTAAAAGATTTGATTGGTTTTTATATTTTGTACATTTTTATTTTCAATTTGTTAATATTTTTACCAATCAAATATTAATGTCATAAATTTTTCAATATTTGATAGTATAAATAGGTCTTCGTATCAGAGAATGTTAACACGCTAAATATTAGTGCTAGATGCTAGATTGCTTCTATATTTTGGAGTTAACTTCATCAAATATCAATTAGACACTAAATGTTCCATCTCTGACCATAATAAAACAAAAAACCGTTTGGTTCTAGCTGACTATAGTGCTGTAGACCTCAATTAGTCAATGTGAAATTTTGACAATTTAGCATCGAATCTAAACTTAGACCGTGTGACCAGGCCTTTAGCTCTCCATGTACCTTTCGCACATAACAGCTGTGATAGATGACTGAAATCTTTGTTTAAATTTTGCTCTCTCTCTCTCTCTCTCTCTCTCTCTCTCTCTCTCTCTCTCTTAAAAAAGTAAACAATTAATAAATCACAACGTAAAATTTTTCTACACACTTACTGCTCGACGCTTTGCAGGGTACGAGTATTATGAAGTTGAAAAGTGTATTAGTTGTTTATATTTCTTAACTCGTACTTCAAGAAAATTGTTTGCCTTTGAAACATTTTTAAAGAGACTGCGCTCGATTTCAGTAGAAAATGTTGGCGCGTGTTTTGACATTGCTGCTTCAAAGCACTTTTGTAAACACACAAATACATACATATATATATATATATATATATATATATATATATATATATATATATATATATATATATATATATATATATATATATATATATAAGTACGCTTTTCCGCCTGAATGTATGCTACACATGGATATACAAACTCAGACACAAACACACTTAAAAAAAGATTTTCTAGGGAGTGCTAATGCTGTCGGTATCTGCTTTAACTTGCATATAATTAATTCAATTTACACGCACGCACGCACGCAGTCTACATATTTATGCGATAAGGTGCGCCTGAAAAAGCGGCATGGCACAAAATGCGCTACTTTGACATTTGAGTTTGCGGCTGAGTGAGAACTATGCTTACATCAAGTTATGTGCTGCTATGTGTGTGTGTGTGTGTGAGAGAGAGAGAGAGAGAGAGAGAGAGAGAGAGAGAGAGAGACAAGAAGTGTTTGTGTATATAAATCAAAGTGCTTGCTAGTTTGTAAGGCGTTAACACACATTAACACGCCCCCTTGCTCTAATCTCATCGAAGTCGAATTTTCTTAAAGCCTAAAAGTATGCTTCACTTATGTATGTTTCATTTTTTTTATTTTTTATTTTGCTGCTCTAAATAACTGTCATTTGTCGTACAATATGGCTGGCGTGCTGTTGGCTTTTTGCCTCCATTTTCCGTTTCATTTCCGAGAAGTCATGCGACTTTCGATATGTTTTCGATGTTTTTTTCTCTCAAGAGATTTCACGCTAATTCACTTTTATGTGACTAACAAAATTAATTGCTGACATTTTGCCAATCACATGAAATTATCCAAGCACGCACGCACGCATATACATGCACAAATGTACAGTTGAAACACGCAGACACACACACACATACATACATACATACATGCATACATACAAACATATGTGAATTTGCTCTCGCTTGCTTGAGTACGTGACTCATTTTTTGTAGCATACTTTCTTGCATTACTTTAACAGATTGAACTTAGTCGCTCGTTCACTCGCTTCCGTGTTACCAATTTACGTTGTCTGCATATAAATGCTCCATTTTCTTTGCAGTTTATGCTGACGAATGTGTGTAAGTAAATTGTATTGCATGTGTATGTCGACCTCTTGTATCTTAAATCTATCATCGTTCGAAAGTTCAAGTGCTACTTCAACTTACCAACTGATTTACCTGATACGCGCTCGAAAGTATGTGACATTTTAAGTGTTATTTGTGATTATTTGCGCAAGGCCCTCAATTCATGACTCTCCAGCTCGAACTAGCCCACTGTATACATACGTACATATTCGATTGTTCATCTATCTGGCACGCTGCGTTAACTTGACTGTGCCCCAAATGCTGCGAAAATCTATTAAAATCATATGCGCATAAATTACAATTCTGTTTGCTCTCGTCTTGAAAACGCGTCAGAGAACAGTGGTTTAAGTTATGTGAAACGTCGAAAAATTATTTATTTAATAATTACTTTAACAAGCGTTTTGCTATATAGTAAAAACTCCCACATCAGCATCAATTTGTTGTGTGCGTACGAAAGTGTGTCGCCTTGCACAATAGTAAAAATTTAATATAAATGCCTCAGCCAGTCTTAAACTGCATGCATTAAGTTTTTAAATTTGATACCAAATATATGTCTAAATTTCAATGCAGGATCAAATTATTATTATAACAAAATTATGACTGCTGTAACCCAAAAACAGCTGATATTCGACAGTCACAGACAGTCGATAAATGTCACGCACAATACTTAAGAGTTGTCACACAACCATTTGGCGAATGAAAAATTTAAAATTTCTTCTTTTTACGTTAAATTTTATAACGTTTCAACTTTTTAAGCACGTTTATCAAAAATATAAATACAAATACGTTTAAATATTTAACAAAGTTATTATTGTGTGCTGACAGCCCTACTGCCTAGCTAGCAAACTGATAGTCGCCTTACTTTTTCGATGTTGATTCGAATTTAGTACTTCTCGTGTGATTTGCAAACCAACCGAAGTCAACATCTCTAGAGATTTCTGTGACATATCTGATTTCTTAAATTTATGTATAGAGTTTACAGCTAGCATCATTCTTATTGATTTGCCGTTAGATAACGCTTTTCAGCGTTTATTACTCACGGCTTTCATAGCTTTTAGATAGCTATCTGTGCTATAAAATGGGTCATTGATATTATTGCTGTTAATATTCGTGGACATACGTCGCTGAATCTTGATGCAATGACCATCAACATCATGTTTCACATCAAAGCATTGTGAGTGTTCACCACACGCTTTCTCTTTGCAGTTTTCTTGCTTAGAATGGAAGTTGATAGCTCAAATATTGGAAAAAACTTTATAGCACGTTAGATTAACGTTTAATGATAGTACCTTAGATTAAACGCTTATCTACTATTGCACCTAGATTTTAAACTCTTGGACTATTGAGTACACCAGCGATTGAAAGTTTACGACTTTTATTGCCAAAATCAGCCAAAATCAGTCAAATAAAGTTTGATTAATTTTGCGCGTCTGTAGACCACTGTGCCTCGACATTATTGCCATTGTTTGGATTTCATTCGATTCGACTTGAGATTCAAGAGCTAGCATAATTTTTTTCGCATTTTTCTTGCTGTTGCCCATGATTGAATGATGATTCAATTAGCTCACCGCAGGCGACTTTAGCGACAACAGAGCACTGCGACAAAGGACTAGCTAATCACTTGACAACATTTATTATTATTATTTTTTTTTTTTTTTTTTAATTTTTTAACATTTTTGCGGCGTTTATTGAGTTTGCCACAATTTGAAATCAATTTGTGTGGTTTTTCGCTGAAATGCGCCACAAATTTTCATTAAGTTTATGCCACAAAATGATTAACACTGTCGGACTCGCCGTCGTCTTTGACAGAAACGTGGCAGTTTGTAAAACATTTTTGTTGTAATTAAATTGTTGGAAAATGTTTAACCTTAGGGTGTAATTATTGAGTATAGCTGAAATTGAACAGTTTAGCATGCATATGCATTTGATATTTGATTGCTTTGTGGTTAAGTGTGTTGCCATAAGCTGCCAAATTTCATTAATTGCTTGTCAGTTTCAGTTACGTTACATAATTAGTAGTATTTGTATCTACAGTTTGCCACATCGTTTGGGAACGACACGCTAAGTCTTATGCACTTTAATAGCCAGCTTTAATGTGGTAAAATTAATGACACGAATGCACAATTATTCACCGCAAGAAAAACATAGATAGAAAATGTTAAATGTGCGTAAACAACACCAAATTGAGCTTCGAACAACGTTTGCACTATTTACGTTATTGCCCAACAACGATTTAGTTGTTGCTTGCTTTTTCATTATTTATGTTGTTGGCCAACAATACTTTGGTTGTTGCTTCTTTGAACTGAATAATCTCAAATAAGAGAGCACTCGCTCTTATAATAAGTTGTTGCTGTTGATAGACGAAGACTACTACTTCCGACTACTACTTGTTCCGGTCGATGACAACTGATGATGGCCTGTCCCAGCAGAAGTTCACTTCATATGAACAATGCAAAAAATGGGTCGATGATTGGATGGCCTCAAAAGACGAGTCGTTCTTCCGAGCTGGTATCCGATAATTGACAGAGAGATGGGAAAACGTTGTGGCCAGCGATGGACAATACTTTGAATAATATATGTGTAAGCATTTTTGTACAATAAATCCGTAAATTTCGAGAGAAAAAAAAAACGCTCATTATTAATTCAGTACTTTTCAAAATATATTTTGACCTATATTTTTTTAAGTTGTGGTTGTACTACGCAACTAAGCATCTTAGGCTTGTTGGACTGGTCTCAGTGTCAAGATTAAATACATATAAACTATTATCCACTAAAGTACTGCACACTTACTGCAAAGTAATGTAAAAACATCGAAAATTACAATATATATTACAATAATGACGCATCAATATCGTATAGTTTAACGGCTACGATAAAGGGCAATTATACGCATAAATATTAAGTCGAGTGGGTAATTGAACTGGCTGCTAAGGCAAATATATGTAAATGTATAACATGTACATGCATAAAAATTAATGATATTTTAATGGAAAAACAATACAAAACACTTAAGCTCAACACATTTGCGCAGGCATGCCAACTTATGCGTGTTTATATATGTACGTATACGCTTGTACATACATATATACACGTAGCTATATAGAATACATGTATTTGTATATAGTACAGGCTGTTTTTTTTTTTAAGAGGTACCATTTTCAACAACGATTAAACTCTCATAAATTGGTCAGAGCTGGCAATGCTGTTGTCATTTGTGCTCATGAATAGGCTAACGCCAGAACAACGCTTGCAAATTACGAGTATGCAAATTTATTTCGAAAATCGTGTTTCAGTTCGGGAATGTTACCGTGTGCTAGGTACATTTTGCGGTCGATGTAATCGACATACACCCGAGCAAGTAATTTGGTTAGCCATGGGTTTACCCACCACTAATACTCTAAATGATTATATCAGGGAATAAAACCGAAATGTATTTCGGGGTTTTGGTACGTACCGATACGTGTGAGTTCGGTATAAGCTCGGTTTCGATACGGTTCTTGGATTATAGTTTCAGTATACCGGTATGCTAACGGTACCGGTCGATATTCTTGAACGCCTTAAACGAAGCATCGGACATTCCATAAAGTATATATATTCTTGATCAGCTTAACGAGACGAATCAGACTAACCATGTCCGTCTGTCTGTCTGCCTGTCAGTACTCTGTCTGTATGATTCAATACAAGTCCCTCAGTTTTTAAGATATGGATCTGCAATCGAGTTTGGTACTTCATATGTGCATAGGTTGAACATATACATACATACATACAAACAAACTTGTATGCCACAATTTGCATGCCACGCCTACATTGAAGTGTAGCCACCATGCAAATTACCGCCGATTTTTAAATTCTGTATGCAATGTTTTTGTGTCCAGCCGATTCCTACGTTGTATAGTGCGCACCGAAGAAACAAATGCTGCTATAGACAGTAGTATTAAAGAGAACACAAATGTGACTCCGGAGCAAATCGGAAACATCCGAGAATTATTCATTGCAGCTACTGCTATTTTCGCTACCGCTTTCGCTCTTATCTCCGCTTTGTAAAATAATCTTCTCAAAATCTGCATCTACGAAAAATTCTAGTCTTTCAGAAATAATCTAGAAACAATTTTTTTTTCATTGATCATGGAAAAAATAGGGAAATATTCAAAACTAACCTCTAAGCATCAATTAAGAAACGTAAAACAAAGCAAACTGAAGGCAATTGTGATGAAATTTAGTGCGTTTCCGATTATCTGCGGAATTTCGCACACTAAGAACTATTAAAGTTATTGTCGATTATCTCCACCGCCTTTATTATAAATGGACGAAATGGCAAGGAGGAAAGTTTTCAGTCGAAACTTAACCATTAAATGCTCCGACGAAAAGGACGTCTGAAAAAAACATACGAATTAAAATCACACACTATTAAGTAGTATACGGATGTATTTTTGACAGCAGAAGAAACTAGTCTAGGAGTCGTAGGCCATAGGCTAAATTACTTATAGTCCTTGGGCAGATATAGCGGTATATTTCAAACATAGAGGCTATCGTAACTGTGACATTGCAATTCTAGCAGACAGTCAGACAGTATTGAAAGCACTAAGCTCAAACTCCGTCAAGCACAATTTAGTGCAAGAGATACTTATGGAAAAACTTGGCAAACACAACAAACTCTATTCGCTGTGGGTGCAGGGATACTGTACAATACTTGGAAATGGGTTAGCTGATAGAAGCTGATAGAAGTGTCCTTCCATATGAAGCCAAATGTCAAATTGCCTTTGCTCCGAAAAATCCCAATAGTGCATGGTGGGTTTGAATGGGGATGCGCCAAAAATTTAGAAGGCGTGTGAGGCGTTCGTCCATAAGAAACCACTATATTCAATATTATGTTGATATTTACAGTCGTCAGAAAGTTTCGGTGCAAAATTCAAAAATAGGTCGGTAAGTTTCTATGGTTCTACGTCCCTTGATATATATGTGAAGCATCCTTCCATAAGAAGCCACCATGTCAATTTTTAAAGTCATATTGACAGCAATAAAAACATATTTCATACAAAAAGTGGAAAGTGGAGGGGGGGGGGGTGCTTTGTATGGAGCTAGCCTTAAAAGTGGATGTGGCATGGCACTTTTGATACTCTATTAAAGTGAAGTTAAAGTGAAAAGAAGTCCTATGTGGTAAATTACAACCGGATATCTTAAAAATTGGTGCTCAAAAAATGCAGACGGATAGACAGAGAGATTAAGATTATATATATATATACTTTATGGGGTCTACGATAGCTCCTTTAATGTGTTAAAAACTTTCAGATTCTAATATTAACATAATTATAGGGTGCTGCGATCCGAGCAGTACAAAAACAATGTTCCAACTAGGTAAAAACTGGTTAAGATTACTGACAGTAATACTAACGGGACACTAAGTAGAAATTTGTGTGCAATAGGTACATATAATTCGCCTGAATGCAGATTCTGTGACCATAAGGAAAATACTCCTATTCACATTCTTGCGGAATGTGAAGCTGTAGCCAGAAGCAGGTTTAGGGTATTATTAGGCAGCCACTTGGTCCTCGAAGAACAACTAAAAAAGTTCGAACCTAGAGAAATAGTAAGATTTATTCAGTTAATTGGCAGTACATCTACGCAAGAAGAGCAAACAATAGATCTTATTAGATCGTAGGTTATATATAATGTCCCAAAACAATAATGATAATAATCATTATTTGCCAAAACAAAAAAAAAACACCCTTTTATATATGCTCTACATATGTACAATAAATATATAAATAGCAATACAATTACATACATGCAGTTATGTGTGTACCTATATTTATTGTATTATATGCATGTGTATTTCCATTTGTTATGAAAGCCGCTTTCTAAGCTGCTCAAATACTTAAAGCACATATCAAGCAGGCTGGCAGAGAGGAAAGCAGGCAGGCAGGCAGGCAGGCAGGCTTACAGGCAGCCAAGCAAACAGTAGGCTAAATATCCTGACAGCAAACAACTTAAGACGCGACGCCATTGTGGCAGCGAAAATGCGGCTGCGGAAACGAAGAAAAGTGGAAAAGCAATGTGCAGCATTTGCCATTTAAGCTTCAGCTGAATCAGCAGCGTAAGCTAAAACAGCCACAGGAACAGCAGCAACAGAAGAAATAGCAGCTGTAATCGTTGAAATCAGACAACCTTCATTCTGAAATCGCTCCTCCACCATTACTGCTTTCGTAACTCCCACAGTTTTATACAAAAGTGTACTACAAGAAGTTGCCACGGAGTTCTCTCTAATCACCATTGCTACAAGCGTTCCACTTCCGCCTCCTGCTGATTTTCGTTTACTCATTGTCTGGCTGGCTGCATTTGACAGGAATTCTATGTCCTAAGTTCTATAGCCAACGTGAGCTATGCTAAGAAAAAAACAAAAAAAAAAAACAAAAAAATGTAGTAACAAATTTCAACGCCCTTTTAATAATGTACTTGCCCCACCAAACACCAATTCCAAGTTATCGTTTTAAAATTTTCTATAATTGATTTGAAACATAAAGGAAAAACAAAAGAAAAAGGTATTTGTATTCATCTACAACAATACTAAACAAAGTTGTTTCAAAGTAATCAAAGTAGTGCAAATGTTTAAACCTTCGCTTCACGTCTTTTATAGACGGATATGTACTAATATTTACAAAGGTCCTTATTTTTAAACTTAGCAAGCACGAAGATTGTTTGAAGATGTCGAGTTTAAAAATTTAACTGCTGCATAATTATTCACATCGAGCAGAACAAAGTGATGCACAAAAACGTTGTAGTTTTACTTTACAGTTACTTTAGATAATCTCAGTTAAATGAGATCAACCGCCTGTTAGGAGTCCTTCTGGCCGGCTCTTCCAGTGACGCGAGTCTCGATTTTGCAATTGCTGGTCAGCTGCAGATGAGGTGTTTTACAGTTTCTGTGACTTCCGTTTTCTTGCATTTCCTGCAACTGTCCTTGTTGGTTAAGCCTAGCTTTTTTTCGCGTGAGCGGCTGCTAGACAGGTACAGCGTGAGTTTTTTGTTTAATTTCTTGCATATTAACCTAGATATTCTATAGCTAGAGATGTACTGCAATCCAGCTGTAGAATCTGCAGTTTTTTTTTTTTTGGAGGCGTCCTCTTCCAGTTTTCTATATAGCAGATTCGTACATCTGTTGTTACTTCTCGCGATAGCCCGATGCATTCGTTTGCCAGACTGCCCACCATTTCATGCCTCAGTGACTGGGAATCTAGAAGATGTGCACCTTTGGCGAGGTTCTGAGGGCATCAATTGTATTCCTGCTCGCCAGGACATTTCTGGAAGAGAAGGCAGCCGCCTGCAGGGCCTTTATCGCAGCTTGGCTGTCGACAAATATGTTCATGTGTGCATCTGTTGGGCTACTACTTCTGGGCTACTTCTTATGCATTGTATATCATATTGGACCAACGTATACTGTCTTTGATATTTTCATTACAATATTTTCAAGATACAATATTTGTCTGAAACCAGCTTGTTTTCATTGCAGTCAATTAATGTATCTAAACCGACTTGCTACATATAATTATTTGGGTAGCTCCCATAGCATACAGTTACGCACTTTAGATTTTTTGAATTGAAATTTGGCATGATGGTTTCTTATGAGCAGATGGTCAATCGTATGTTTCGCCCACTTTTAGGGGGTAATCCCATCTATCTATACATATACAAATTGAAATTGCGTGACGTTCATGTGTCTGCATGTTAACTCAGTTCTTAGAAACTACTGGCGGAATTTTTTATAGGTTTTTACAAATAGATAGGTCGGTTCACGAGAAAAAGGTTTAGATATACAAGTAAATCAATAAATAATTGTATAAGAGGTTTCTATTAGCAAATTTTGGTGTCTCTACTTGCTATAGTCTCTGCGGTCTTTTAGGTTGGTGTACCACTGGTTGCACACTCTAACGACAATAGCATAACAATAGATGTCGGTAATGGATGACGGCTATAGATGCGCCATAAAGTTATCTAATGATATTGCAGTGTGCATATAAAAGAAGTCTTGTGTGTGGCATCGAAAAAAGTTCGTTTACTGCGTCTATATAATGTGAGTTTATATATACAAGTTTGAAGTCTATTACTCTTATAAACTTTGAGATTTATTCTTTTGTTCATACACAAAAATAGATTCAACTTCATATATTGATCAAGTATATACTTATATACTTTATTGGGTGCGCAACGTCTACTTCTGTCCTTGTTACTTTGTCACTGGTTAACAGATTTGACATAAACTTTGCTATACCCAAATTCACAGTCAATCGTACTAAAAGCATTCACTAAGCTATGCAGCAAGTGCATCAATAATGTTCTGATTTTTGCTTATTCAAATTAGTTTGGAAGAAAACTTTATATCAGAGCTCGCAAAATATGCTCAACAAAATTTTTCTGCGCGGTCTGCTCACTCAAAAGACCGAACAAAAAGAGACGAATTCGCTCAGTGTCTGAACAGCAACCCTCTTTTTTGTTTCGTTAGTGTTCTCGCTCTAGGGTTTCCGGTTGAGCGTAACACACGAATCGGTCTCTTACTGACCGCTCGTTACGAACAGAACCGTTCGTCGTTCAGCTGCTGAGAGTCAGTAAGTGAACAAAGCAAGCAAAGTGTCTGCAAAAAAGTTTTTTATTTTTGTTGTTGCGTTTGCCTTATGTTGTTGTTATTGCCTTAGATATTTCGTCACAGGCAAATCATTAAAGAGAAAGGGAGAAGAGATAGGGCGCTCATTTGTGTGTATATGTGTATCGTATGCATTAATAGCCAGTGGCTGTATATGTTTATCCTATCCACACGACACGCGCAGCACACATACATGCTCAGAAGACCGTTTGTCGAGTTTTTACAAAGTACAGGGACTCGAGTGAACACATGAGCCGAGCGAGCGAACAAAAACGCTCGTCGATTGAGCGAAGAGCAAGCCAAAGATAAACGAAGTTTGAGGGTTTTTTCGCGACAGTTTCGCATCGTGTCAGTGGACGAGTGTTTTTTTTTTCTGACAACAAGCACGATTACATTCTTTTATTATCGATTAATCGATAAATCGATTCTTTTCGATTACTGCATAATCGATTAATTGATTGTCAATTTTGTCATACAATTTTGCGATATTAAAAGGTTTTTAGCAGTTTTAAACAGCGAACATGTTAGTTTTATGGTAGATTTGTAATTTCGGAACAAAAACGATTTATTGTATATAAAAAATTACTTTTTCCCAACTATGAATAATCGATAGTATCACTAATTTGTTCCAATATATACAATATTATATGAATTCTTAGCAGCCAACACTGTATCACTGTAAAGAGAGATTAGCAACAACTTTTTTGTATTTTAACAAAGATTGTTAAGCTACGCACACACGTGTTTCGAACTCAGCTACGAGTTCTCATCAGTCCACTAGCTGAATATTGCAAATTTTACTAACAAACCTCGCATGTATCTTTTACAAGCTCTTTATCGCTACATATTTATATGTTCTTTATGGATATATAGACAAGTGAAACTTGTAGCAGCTGTAGCACAAACGAAAGAATGATAAAACAAAAAATGCTTACATAAAAATGTTGTAAAAGAAAAATAAAATAAGAATAACGCATAATAATAAAGGCGAACAAGTTCAATGTTTCTTTCAGTAATTTTTTTGTTTGTGTTTTTGTTTGCTTTTCATTTTTATGAATAATTTATTTATTATTTTTGTCCCCCTCCTACTTTTTTTGGTGAACATCTCTCTCCCTCAGCTGGCGTTTTCGTCATTTTACTGAAGACTTTAACAAATAAAGTAATTTATTCAACGTATTTAATGACATGAAACAATAGAATTCCGTCGCCTGCTGTTATTTTATGAAGTCGACGAAGACTGCAAAATATCGAAGCAAAAGAAGTCCATAGTCAAAGTTTGCATCCTTTGTCAAATTTGTCTTTATTTGATTGGCTTAGCACATTTCATAGTTTTGTTAAATCTTATGATTTATAATGAGTTTTCAATAAGTTTTTTTGTTTTGTTTTTTTTTTCTCTTTGGAATGAGTTTAAATTTTTAAATAAAAATATTTTTTTTTTTTGGAAGTTCATGTTAAAATTAGCTTACCCAGCGTACCCAGCGTACCCGGCGTACGTTGCTACGACACCTATGGTCTTTCTTTTATTTATTGGTGTTGCACCGCTCATTTTTCTACCTATACACACATACCTATATACTGAATTTCATTCAGTTGCATCAAAATCTTCAACACGAGCACCAAACCGCTCCATTTTGAGGTAGAAGCTGCAGGCTCAAGGGTTGTGTCCAAAATTACCGATTTGTTAGGTTCAAGCATTCCATCCACTCCTCGTTTCCATTCGAAGGCATCAGGTGTCAACCGGTTGCCCAACCATATTCGCATTTGGAGTAATATACTCGGTGTTCTTTGTTTATTACGATTTGCCGCTGCAAATCCAAAGCACTGAAGATAATTCTCTTGTAGCACATAGGTAGAGCGACGTTCATGATTCTTGACAACATATTCACCGCACACATAGCACAAACTGTGTTGGTTGTTCATGCACTCAAACTGTTGTTTGTTTTAGTTAGCTAATTTTTTAAATTTCGATCAGTTAAACGCACAATTCAGTTGGCTTTTACTGTATGAAGAGAATCGTAGTTCGATCGACGTATTTAAAGTAAAAATCTTAAACTACGGTGTACCATGCATAACTATACTTGCTCTTTTCGAGAGCATCGCGTTAAGGGGTGGCTTCTTTTTGATTTTTAGTCGCATAGCTGTGAAACCTGCCATTTATCCATGATTTTTGCCAAATAGTCGTGAGAATTTGACGCTTTTCTTAATATAAGTCGCCTTTCCGCATAAATAAGCACACGGTGTGTGCGGCCTTTCATGTTTGTTTTTTTTTCCACACACATGTTTAGACACATTACTAAAAAATATGTTTATAATATTTCTTAGCAATTTTGACCATACGGTTACGGTGGAGCGGTACAGAACTGCTGCGTTTCTCGTTTGCGCGATGCCGTACTCTGCAGACATCGCTGATTAACACCACGAATTATATTTATTATGTATACTTAATCTATTCGAAATAATCATTAGGCTTAGTATGCTTAAGACGTCACACTAGCCCACTACTAGTATTTAAAAGTAGAGCTCGCTAAATATACTCAACCAAATTTTTCTATGCTGTCTGATCTGCTCACCGAAAAGACAGAATAAAATGTAGCAGACTCGCTCACTCTCTTAAAAGAACAATTCTTTTTGATTCATTTGTGTTTTGTGTTCATGCTTCTTACGATAATAGCTTGATGGTGACACTTTCGTTCGACTCTCAGCAACTGAGCATTACCAACTGAGCAAAACAAGCCAGGTGGAAGCGTAAAGTGTCTTTTTTGTTGTTGTTGTTGTTGTTGTTGCTTTAAATATTTCATCGCAGGCAAAGAGAAAAAATATAAGTAACCCACATACATGCGCAAAAGACACTTGCTGCAAATTTTGCGCAGCAAAGTGTCTTATGTGAACAAATGCATCAAGTGAACGACAAATAAATCTCGTTGGTTGAACCAAGACCACGATGAGAATAAACAGAGTTGAAATGTCTTTTCGCTTTTATTTTAAATCGTGTCCGCTCTCAACAGTTTTTTTTTCGGACTGCCTGTAAAAACAGACCACTTCTTGTGAGCTCTGTTTAAAAATGAAGATGGTTCTTCATATTAGATCCGAAATTTTATTTTGGTCACTTGGCCAATATGTCGGTTTTCCTGATGATATATCGTCACAGTCCGTATATTGTTTCTTGAAAAGCTTTAAGCAGTTCTCGCCCCTTTGTGGTAGTAAGACGAGAACCCCAATTTATGTGCTTTGCGTTGAGGTCACCTTCCATTATACAACGGTGGTATTTATGACTATTAATTAATTGTTTGTATGTGTCACATTTGATTTGATGACGTGGAGAACTATATACTCGTACTGCAGTTATGGAGAGCTTTGTATTATGTTCTATGTTTATAGTTGTTGACTGAATTCTAAAGTCTTCATGAGTCTTTTATTATTATAGCACTGCCAACTCTAGCACAATTGTCGGATGGATAGTGTGATATACTTTATGATGTTTTAATCTTATGTAGGTCGGATTGGTGAAGTGCCTTTCGAAATCAAATTTTAAATCATTTTTTATAGCTCAAACTATTTCCAGCTCGTTTCTGTCTGCCATGAGCCCGTTTGCGTTGAAAAGCATAATATTGAGATGTTTACACATTATTGTGTGTTTAAAAACTTCTTTTTCCATCTTTGCTAATTAAATTTAAAGGTTGTATAGTTCGATTTTTGAGCGTTTATTAAAAAAACAAATGCTACACTGCATATTATTCAAAGTATTGTCCATCGTTAGCTACAACATTTTCCCAACTTTTTAGCAGCATATGGATTCCGCGTAGGAAGATCGGCTCCTCTTGTGAGGCAATCCACGAATCGACCCATTTTTTTGATATTCTCGTCAGAAGTATAGCGGTGTTCAGCCAGGGCGTGGGTCATCGAACTGCACAAGTGGCAGTCAGAAAGGGCTATGTCTGGGCTATAACATTTCCTTGACGGATCTTGCAATATGTGGTTGTGTCTTTTGGCATATTCCTGCTGTTTTTTTTTTCAATGCTCGGCTCAATTGCATCAATTGTTGTTGGTAACGTTCACCAGTGATGGTTTGGTTAGATGGCAGCATCTCATAGTACACAACACCCTTCCAAATACTGAGCATGAGCTTGGCACCATGAGTATTCGGCTTGGCCGTCGATGTTGATGCATGGCCGTGTGGTCCCCATGATTTTTTTCGTTTTGGGTTGTCCTAATGTATCCACTTTTCATGGCCAGTAACAATACGATGCAAAATACTCTTCCAATTATTTCATTGAAGCAGCTGTTGGCAAGTGAAAAACCTCCTTTCGACGTCGCTTGGCTTCAATTCGTACGGCACCCAATTTCCTTGCTTTTGAATCATTTCCAGGGCTTTGACAAGTCAAATCCCAATGATTCTGACAATTCTTGAAGGGTTTGACATGGATCTTCGTCAAGTAATGCTTCCAATTCTTCAATTTAAACTTTTTGGGCTGGCCCGGACGTTCTTTGTCCTCCGTATCAAAATCACCATTTTCAAACCGACAAAACCAGTACTCACAAGTTGAAGCATAGTCCCCGTAAGCATCACAAAGCGTACGATGTGCTACAGTTACTATTTTCTTCAAATGAAAGCACAAAAGCAAAACTTCCTGCAAATTGCGTTTTGTTGGAACATAAGTCGACATGTTCACAGAGCAAAAAAAAAAAACCATGTTGTTTACACTTGAGTGTTACGACACATGCTGAAAATTGAAGCTTATGAAGTAGGCTTTCACATGAATATAGTCACAGGTATAACCGATGCGATTTAGTGCTAGTTACGCCATCTCTTATGAATCCTTTAAAACTAATTCCAACACCCAATATTATTTCGCCCGCTTAACGAAGCATTGGCATTTGTAAGCTTCGAATTTGTAACAATTTGCACAGCAATAAATATTTCATGCACAATGTAGCTAAATCTATAGAATACAATATATTATCAAATTATTTTTTAATAGATCGTATTCAAAATGGAATAAATCTCTCTCGCTCTCGCTCTCGCTCTCTCTCTCTCTCTCTCGCTCTCTCTCTCTCGATTCAGATAATTTAAAGCGTTCTTGTAATACAGTAGAGATACTTTTTGTATCATATTCTAAGTGCCTCCTAAATATTTATGTGTTGTACATTCAAAAGCCCATGAATATATAATTTTCTCCTACCAAATTTGAACACATATTCGCATACATATTCGTACTCGTATATTGTCGGGGGTGCAGCAAACGGTATGTAGTATATGTGCCTTAAAATATGCCCAGAAACCACAGCGCACCCTAACCGCATTGTTATTCTAGTAAAGTGATTTAATGATAAGCTAATATTTATATTATTTTCAATTTTTCTTTTCTTTTCATTTTTGCGTTTGTAATACTTAGTAAAGCTACAAAGATACAAAAAAAAGAATGAACTTTCTTATCTCGTATGCCTAATTTATGCAAAAATCAGTGCTGAAAATATCGCTACACCATTCTTCCACACTTCCGCACATATTTCAGGCTACATTAACAACAAATGAAATTTCAATTTTATAATTTTAAACGCAACACATCCGATTTTTCTTGCAGCGCCAGCCACGCCTAACATGCCTAACAAGATACATTTATTATTGTAAGAGTATCTATATTATATCTACTTCAATTTTATGCGTTTTTTTTTTGTTCATATTTGAGTTTTGGCTTAAAAGAAAATTATACATACCCGTACTCATCATCTAATTTAAATGATGTGCTGTTGTATGCCAGGGCAGTCGGCTGAAAAAGTATCTCAAAAATAGCGAGAAATAAAGCAGTGAATTAGTTTGATAAGCATTTTGTTTTCTCTATGTGTATATATATATATATATGTGTGTGTGTGTTTGTGTTTATTAAGAGTGGTATTAGTTTAGAAGTGTGACAGGCTCATAATAATTAGATACCGCGCATACTTACTTGCATAATAGCTACTCATGGGCGCTGACAATGCGTTTCATATACGTTTGCCTAGCTAGCTAATAGCGCTTTATTAATTTCCCATTTTAATTTTATTTTATTTTATTTTGTTGTGTTTTGTTTTGTTCGTTTCGTTTTTTTTCTGTAATGAAGCCATTTCCCTTGTTTGAAAGTTACTTTATTTGGCTGTGTTGCTTGCGACCTTATTTTTCTCATCCATTGTCTTTTATTTAAGTACATTGAAGCTTTTCACAGAACGCTACTAATTAATTCATCTTTACAAAACTGGATTTTATGTCACTCTAAAATATGTAAGTCAAAGCACACAAATGAGTACCAGAAAAAAAACGGAAGAACAAAAAGATAAAATAAAAAGTAAGATGATTAAATTGAAGAAAATTTACATGGAAATGAGTTTTAGATATTTAAAAAATTCCTATACGAAGAAGCCTTGGCAAAAATTAGGACTAAAAGTTATTTAATTATAAATGGAATATGTTATTCAGAACAAATTAATTCAAGTGTTCGAGTCAAGCGAAGTATTAAAAAGGTGGAGCTATATGTAAGCACATCAATTAGACTAAGTAGTCAAAAAGCTGCCAGTATTTGGAGTGCTAAACATATATACGTATCTGTATTATCTATAAATAAATAGGCAAGTGCAAAAGTTCACACTCTTTTTAACCACCTTAAACAGAACATATTCTCTGGAATTTTTGTTTTTTCTTGTAAAAGAGGAGCAGGGAGAAGCAGATTATTGCGTCTAAGTTAGGTAAAAACAAGAAAAAACGTTAACTTCGGTGGAACCGAAGCTCTAATAACATTCACACGAAATTTCAAAGCGTATTGTAAAATATAAAAGAAAGGGTTTAAATAGGGGTTAACCCAAAAAGTAGGTGATACACGCCCACTAGTAGATGTGTACGAAGCGATGTTATAGATGTGTAAGATGCCGCCATATCGAAATTCAAGTTGATATTGACGTTTTCCATACATAATGCATAAACGTGTGCTGTAGGTTTAGATGGGACTACCTCAAAAAGTGGGCGGGACACGCCCATTTGATAATGTATATGAAACATTTGTCCACTAAAATCAAAAAAATCAAATTTATTGATTTAAATGAAGAATTTTTTCATAAAAAATACAAATGTAGTTGCCGAGTTTGTATGGGGGCTACACCAAAAAATGTGCGGGACACGCCCATTTATCTATGTTTTGTAAGTGACTGTACACAAAAAGGTACCATATCGCATTTCCACCTAATATTGACATTAATAAAGAAGTTTTTCATACAAAAACACAAAAGTAAGCAGTAGTTTTGTATGGGCGCTAACCCAAAACGTGGGCGAGTCCGACCCATTAATGTATATGTGAAGCGTCCATCCACTTGAAGCTACCATTTCAATTATTAAGTTGATGTTGACTACATAAAAAAGTTTTTCATACAAAAAGTCAAAAGTGGGCGGTGGGTTTGTATGGGGGCTACCACAAAACGTGTGCCCCCACACAAACTTGATACTCTATTTAACAACAATAAAAAGAAGTGTACGCGTAATATTTCAACTGGATAGCATAAAAATTGGCGCCCAAAAAATGCGCAACAATATAAAGACAGGCGGACATGGCTAGATCGACTCGACTCGTCGAGTTGATGAAGAATATATGTATATACTTTAAGTGGTCTATGATGCCTTCATTAATGCGTTACAAACTTTCAGCTGAACTGATAATACCATTTCCACTATGTGTGTATGGTATAACCAGGTAACGCTCTCGGCCACAATCACAAAAACCTTTGCTCTCGCCCTCTCTCAGCTCTCTCAATTTGCTGACAAACAAACAAAAAAAATTCAAAGTGAGTGACGTCTTAGGAATAAGCAACAGACGAACATGTATGTCACACTAGAGTGCACACTAGAGGTCTGCATGATTCCACTCAAACTTTGAGTGAAATAGAGTACCGTTGAATGTTACAATCTTTAGCGAGTGCAACACACAGGCTGTTTCGAATTTCGAATGTTTGAGTTTAATTGAGTGTGACACGATCGACACTCAAAAGGAATGAATTTGAGTGCATGAATGTGTTAAACGGAATGAAGGAATGAAGGAAACAGATAACATTTAAACTATTCAGAGCGAGCAAAGTGCATTTGCGAAATTATTTTTAGTTCTTTGGTATGACCAGCCGCATTAAGTCGTTTAGCGAAGAAAAAAATGACTATGGAATTTTTTAGACGAAAATGTTAGTGAATTGAGTATGTTGGAATAATATGATGGTTATTTTCGTCGTTGGTTTTTTATGTGTCCGTTTAAAGTCTTTGTCATGTTTGATAAAATTGTTGTTCTGTTAAAAGTGTTTCTTGAATTTTTGCATAAATGTTTGGTGACTGCTGGGAATATTTTACACCAAATTGAATTTTTAAATGGTTTGTTTGAATTTACCATTCGGCAGCTGCTGCACTACCAGATTTAAACGTAAAAGAGAAACTCCTCAATGGAGAATATTCTTTAAGCGACAAAAAAGGGGCGAAACAAAGTTTGGGAGATATTTTCTAAAGTGATTAGTACAGATGGGGAGGAAATTCTTAATACTCTGGCTTGTAAGATGTGCTACTCTATTTATAAGTTTACAGGGAGCACATCAAACCTAGTCAAGCATAAATGCTATACAACAAACTGCACCAATCTCAACAATAGCCCTCAAATAGATTTAAATCTAGAAACAAAGCGGGAAGGCATCACTCTGGTAACAGAATGTTTGCTAAAAAATACTTATTGCACAACTGAAGTCAGTTTTACTTGAACAAATTACATCAACAGTTCTCCCAAACATAACCAAATATCACAGAATAGCCCTTTTTCTTTATTTCCACCCACAAGTAAATTACTTCAATTGTCACCGATGGAAAAACAGAAAATAACAAAAGACGGCAAAGAGGTAATGAACAGTTTTTATTCAAATGAAGTTGTCGACGCAACTACTCAAAAGCCAAGAAATTTTGAAGATGATGCTTTTGCAGACTACATTGAAGGCCATAATAAAGACAGTAGCATAGACCAAATAGACCAAGAAATACAAAGTTACTCTAATATTAATGTAATGTTTTCTGATGAGTTTGATTGCCTTGTTTGGTGGAATTTAAGTCTCACACATATAAAAATAAATTTTCAATAAACGTAAAGATATTAAAAATAAAAAAAAAACTTTAACTTCGGTTGAACCGAAGCTCCAATACCATTCACACGAAATTTTAAATAGTATCGTGATAGTTAAAATAGGGGCTGACCATAAACCACATTTCATTGCAACTTAATATTGACTTCAAAAAAGATACACATTGCACAGCATGTCGGTCGAGCAGCTCGACTTTAGGCTGACACTTGCGAACATGTTGGCGAGCATCGTCTGTGTGGTGAAATTTTAAAAGAAGAGAAATCTAAAAAATATTTAAAACAAAAAAGTGGATAAAAAAATAAAAAAAAAACTCTTTTATAACGGTGCATTAAATTATTCCACATAAATTGCTCACTTATTGTCGCTCTCTTTCTGGGCGGCGCTGATTTAGAGCAGTGCTTTCCAAAAAGAGAGCATCCAAAGTGTGTGACCGCATGTGTCTGCTTTGCACTGCGCAATATTTTAAGCGAATCTTTCTGAGTCATAATTTGTACAGTGTACTAAAATACAACACCAATGCAACGTAAGTAATTCAAATTTCTATTTCTCTTTAGAATCAAACAGCCGACTTCGGCATGCGTTCGTTCTTATGTGTGTAAAAACACCCACGTGTTCGGGTCTATGGCTGAGTAGCGTTGATTTAGAAGCGAAAGTGGCAAAACAAAATGTCGAATTTCAACCACTGGGATAAGTCTAGTTTATATAAAAGTGTTTATATGGGCTTTGTACGTAACGCTTTGTCGCAAAATATACAGAAACTATTTGAATACAGTGAAAACTGTCTACATTGGTCACTGTCTACATTTGACATACTGTCCACATTGAGCACTTTACAGAATATCAAAAATGATTTATACAATTTTGAAGTTTTCCGTCTGTGTACATTGGACTCTGTCTATTCTGGACATTGCACAGCTTTTTAATACGAAAAAAGATAAAGAACAATGAAATTGTTTGTGTAATTTGCACTGCATATTACAGCAGCTGCGTGTGTGTTCGATTGGGTGTCATGCGTCGTAATACTTAGAATTTTTAGCGTGCT
This sequence comes from Leucophenga montana, assembly GCA_035044765.1. Taxonomy (NCBI): domain Eukaryota; kingdom Metazoa; phylum Arthropoda; class Insecta; order Diptera; family Drosophilidae; genus Leucophenga; species Leucophenga montana. Next base: position 98,294 of record JAWNNQ010000658.1, read on the forward strand.
AGTAACCAGCTACCAGTTAATAAGATACTGTGCGCGTGAAAGGGCGATTGATTTTTTGAGCTTCTTTCTGACTTGGATTGTAAGTTTCACTTTGTACACACTTTGCATTTAGTTCGGCAGTTGATAATTGGTGAACCAGAAATGTAAGTGCTAGGACAACTAGTTTATATTAAGAAGCTTATACATTGCTCGGTTTCCAAACTATAGGGCTTTTATAGACTGAATAGACTCAAATAATTAAAGAGAGAACCTCTCACTCATAGAAAGTGAGAGTGTTACGTCATATGGTCTATGGGCGACGCCGGACAGTACTATATATTAAACGACGCTGGAAGGACGGCTACCATCATAATCTTCAATTGAGTAATTTGACTTGGACGATATGTACTAGTTTCTATGACGCACGATGTTTGCAGAACGTGTAATTTCACATTTTGGTGTGACATCAATTCGTCGAGATTATGCTATTTAACGGCACTTTTTTTTTGTTGTACATTCATGCCTTCATTCATAGCATTCAATTTTATAAGCGTTTGAATATTGAAAATTCATTGCCTTGAAATGAATTAGAATGAATGTGAATCATTCATTTTTAATTAACATGCATTAGATGAGTACACGCTTTCATGCACATTCGTTTTTATGTGATTATATCGTTTGCCCTTTTGGCCGCATTCATGCAGGACACTGATCTGTATTAATTCAATAACACTTTCAGTTAGAATGTAAAATAAATTATATATTGTACATAAAAACTTAACATCGTTTTTGTACTTAAAATTTGATCAACTTACGCTGACCATGCAAGCCAATGCTTTGAATATTTTTCAATATGCCGAAGGATTCGCTATAACAATAAATGCAAATGTTGGCACGGCACGCTGAGAGCACATCTGAAAGACAAATCCATATACACACATACACACATACACACACACACACACACACACACACACACACACACACACACACACACACACACACATACACACACACACACACGCATATACACATACACATATGAAGCTAACAAAGAAATGCAATTACCAGAAAATGTATGAAAGAGCGTACTGAAGCGAAAACAGGCACAACAGGATACAACTTAAATTTATTAATCACTTTATCGGCAGGCACATTCAATAATTAAAGAGCAACACGCAACGCATGTACACACACACACACACACACTTAACTACACAGGTAACCAGAAACGCACACAGAGGCGAGTACAACTATGTACCTACATATAGTTATAAGAGATTGATATTTTTGAGTGCGTGAATATATACGTATCTATGTGTGTAAGGCTCTTCATTAACTACATACAACAAATTTAATTCGATACTTAACTGCTGCCATCCTGTATATATGTGTTTATTATTTTCGAAACGAGGTTAAGTCTAAAAGTTTACGTTATATCAATCGGAACAAGAAAATATTTTCAATTAATCGATTGCATATATCGAAAAATTTCAAATAGCAGAAAATGCTGAATTCTAAAATAAAATACATAATTGTACAAGTATAGCACAATCTCTCAAAACGATTATAAAATTGCATTAAAAAAGAATAAATTTAAATCGATTAATCGATTAATCGTTTAATTGATTAATCGATTTTCGTTTGAAATGTTTCACCACCAAAAGCTATTTGCCAGCTCCAGACAATTGCTTTAAATCTATTGTGTGCAAACGCATAGACGAGAAATTCAAGAATCAACATTTCCAAAAAAAAAAATCAAATTGATAGAACTTTTAGCATTACCCTTGTATACTACATGAGGTTTTTGTTCTTTTGCAGGTGTTCAAAACTTGTTATTAATAGATTTCGATGGCTTATTCAATTTACGTTGCTATTAAATTTCACCATATCATTTTATATCGTCACAATTTTATTGTATTCACTAACACTTGCGACCTTTGGTGCTTTGGTGGCTTTAGTGGTGTGTTTGTGTGAATGGCACTTAAGTTTTTTGTTTTCATAAAATTTAATAGAATGCTATATTATAACCTGTATTTAATAGTTTATTACTTATATTTCAGCAGCACGCATGTACAATTTAAAATGGTTTTTTGGTTTGTGAAACTGATATATGTACTTATTTCAATATATTATGAGTATCCAAATAAGTAGATATAACTATTAGTAATTAGTTTCTATTTACCATGCAAAATATATGTAACAAATCGAAGCATAATAAAATTAGGTGGATAATAAAACAGTATCAGAACTCCGGCTGGTTTAACACGCGTACCTGACTTGTCGGCTTATTCCCATGTTGCCAAGTGGGGATTGAAGCAGATCCAAACAACGTACCTTTGAAGAGCCGTAGCTACCAATTTAATGTGCATTTCTTTGGAATTCTCCCTTGGTTTAGATGGCGGCCATTCTAAAAAGCTCTGTTGCAAATGCAACTTCATATCGAATAATTGTTTACTCTTGCCGCATTTCTTAACATTAGTCAGTAATGAATATAAGTTCATTTGGGCTACTGACTACCCGTGCTACAGATTAAAAACTTTATATTGTATCATACCTAACTGTGCTCTAGTATATGTCCAAATACAACCGGCTAGCTGCATCAGTAGCTGAAACACAAGTGAACCATCGATATGTCTTCTTATATATGACTCCTCAAAATAATAAACCACTTCTAAATACAACTCCGTCAAATATCAAAACTTGTTGAACCAAAAGGTAACACTTTTGGAACATTCTTATACATCAACTTCATGCTACCACAGACTTTATAATTATTGGAGCAAAGTTCCAAGTTATACTTGTTTCTATCTCTAAACAAAGATTCCTTCAACCAAGCTCCTCAGTCTCGCAGACTTTGTTAACTTACTTACTTGCTTAGGTGGCTCTACAACCGTCTATCTGTCAAGGCCACACCATTCGGTGTAGTTTAGTGCGCGCCAGCGCCAGACGCTGGCAATCCGGCGCTTCTTCCGGTCATCATAGACCTGATCTTGCCATCTTAAGGTCGGACGTCATCTCTGACGCCGTCCACCAATCAAGTTCAGGTTGCCCTCGTAAACCTTTAGTGCTGGAGCTTCGGGGTTCATCCGGATGAGATGACCAGCCCAGTGCAGTCGCTGGAATTTAATGTCAACCTCATCATATAGCTCATACAGCTCATGGTTCATACGGGTCCTAAACTCGACGCCAACTCTAAAATCTTATGAAGAATCTATCTCTCGAACACTCCTAAAGACGCTGCATCCGTTGATGTCAGTGTCTATATACTGTCCTTCTGTGCTATACTGGGATTATCAGTGTCTTATAGATTTTTATCTTCGTAGTTCGAGAGAGGGCTCTATTTCTAATTTGCCTGCTGAGCCCAAAGTAGCAGCGATTAGCAAGCGTGATTCTTCGTCTGATCTCTCGGCTAACATTGTTGTCGCTGATAATTTCTGTTCCCAGATAGACGAAGTTTTCTACAACATTGAAGTTGAAATTCTCCATACTCACATACCGTCCAAGACGCGCTGATGGTCTGCGAGTGGACACCAAGTACTTCGTCCTGTCCTCCTTCACCGCAACGCCCTGCTTACTCGCCGTTCGTTGATGCCTATGATGTCTATGTCTATCGCAATATGCGAGAAGCATCACTTTCTTATGGAAGATCGTGCCCGATCGTTCTACGTATGGGCATTGACGTAGAATGTACTCCATCAGGAGATTAAAAAAGTCGCACGATAAAGCATCACCCTGTCTGAAACCTCTCTTGGTATCAAAGGGTTCGGAGAGGTTATTTCCTACTCTGACGAAGCTTTGGGTGTGTGCTAGCGTCATCATGCAAAGCCGAACGATCTTTGCTGGGATACCAAGTTCACAAAAGGCGTTGAAGAACTTCGTTCTTATCGGCGTATCGCAAGCGGCCTTAAAATTCTATTGATGCCACTGAACGAAATATCCAACCAGTCAGAGACATTTTCTCTGCTAGGAGTAATGTAACTACCAGAGTCTATGTACGCACAGTTACGGCATGCAACCCAACGTTCTCAATATCGTGTGTACATGTTATTCCGGAGACAAAGTTTTCATTTTATTGAGTTAACAGTATGTTTCCATCCAGCCATGCATGGAATGACAACCAACAGCTTAGCTCCCTAGGAAATATTTAGTTGCACCATGTGGACAGTTCGAAGTAAATGTCAAAATGTGTCAACGTGTGTACCCGAAAAACAAACCACAACAATTAGACGCCAAATCGGTCATTTAAAGAGTAAATATATGAACAAATAACACAGAAGTTAGTCACCTTAGTTCATTTTCAATTAGAGCGAATTGATCTTTTAGGCTTTTATTGTTGAGTATTTTGAGATTTGTTTTTTTTTTTTTTACATTTAGTTTTTTTTTTTTATTTCTTTTGTAGTATTTCTGTTTAGTGCACCTAAAATTATAGTCTTGTGGTGCTTTATTGCTTTTGAAGGAGGAAGAACCCTGACAATCCGGCGAGCAAGCAAGAGCATAGCTAGAGGTGTACGCTACCAAATTCAGAAGCATAAACTATATCGGCAACAGTCATCTTCTAGCTGATACAACCTATACCACATCGAGCAAACACTACAATATGGCGCCCAACGTGGGGCAGAAGGGAATAAGCCTCATAACCACTACAAGCTGCGGAGCTACGTGTTTCAAACTCAGCTACGAGCTCTCATTATTAATCTACTTGCACATCGAAACACAATTTCTTTTATTGGTTTAGAACATTATTTGTGCTTTGGTTTTCAAACATTATTAATATTGAAATGAATTGCAAGCAATATAAACTGAAACGATTGACTTAGTCTGTGTACACAAAAATACAAAAGATAAAAACTCCAACGCAATTTTATACAATAATATACAAACACACAGCTTAGCAAGGGTAAAAAAAATAAAAATAAAATTTTAAGTATTGACACACACACGAAATGAGTTACAAATGTATCTCATAATATCTAGCTTAGTAGCAACACAAAATTTTTTACAAGCAAAAAAAAAAAGCAAAAACAAAAATTACATTAAATGCGACTTAAGACTTTCGAAATAACTTTTGCAGGACCATGCTTTAGAACCACAATTTAGAACCACAATTACTGTGGTAAAATGAATAAATTTAGTAGAGAGACATGAAGTGTAGCTGAGAGTTGAAGCGTATGATGTAGCCAGATACTCTATATAGATGGGTTGCTGATGATGCTGATGATGCTGATGATGCTGATGATGATGAGGATATATAGCAGCAACTTGAGGCCGAAAATAATTAGTACCAAGCCCAAGCTGTATGTGTTACGTATGGAAGTGTAGCAACGTAAAACCACCCACTCAATTTCATCCTGTTTTGATGACGGTTTCATTACAGCTATTTTTGGTCATTTAAATGCCATTTAATCCCTTCCAAAAACTAATGCAATCAACCGGAGTTGTGCGAAATGCCTTGCAGTATGCTATGAAAAAGCAAAACTTTTTATTTTTTGTGTAGGTTGTTGAAGTCCTGGACTCACCTGTGCATTATTAATTTTGAATAGCTATACAAACAATATTCGAGCGGTAGAGCAAAAGAGATGGCAATAAAGCATCTAATTTCACTGAGAACAGGACTAAATCATTTTAAAATTAAATTCTATACGCGGTCGTTTATGTTGCTATATAAAATATATACATGGTTATGTATATATAGCAGAATACACTCTCATACTTCATTGGTAATGAAGGAGTTTGGTTTGCGTTCAGAGGTATTACTTTGTTAGGATAAGAGCGCTGCGCTGGCTGCGGCTCGAAGCATGCTTCATTGAGTTTAAGTTTGTTTTAGCTGCGGATTTCTTTCATTTTTTTTTACATAAATACTTGTATATTTTTTTTTTTTCGAATATTTTATTTTAATTTTTTTGACTATTTTTTTTTTTTTTGGTTCGTTTGGGCGGTTAAGCGAATCCTTAAGGGGATGAAATTCAGCTATTTGGTTTTACAAAAATTGAAAATTAACTTCTTTTTGTTTGTACACTTCCTGCACAGCATTTTTAATGGTATTGCAAATTGGTGCGAAATTTTAATATGCTGCTAGCATAATGTTCACGTTGGATACTTTTGTTTGCGTACTATATTAGTTATCTGTAAATAATAAGCCGCGATCAAAGTATTGCATCTAAGGTATGTAAAAGCTATGTAACGCCCTCGGTCTCAATCACAAGACTTAAGCTCTCTGCCCCTCTCAGCTGTCACAATTTGCTCAAATAAAAAACATCATCAAAAAAATGGTTGCCTGTAAAGTCGGTTTACGGACGATAATTTTACGTGATAACGCCATAAGAAAACATAATATATATAGTACATATATAGTATATTATAATATATACATATTTATTCTGCCTGTTACATACATTCGAATAAACTTATTATACATCATCAAGACAACGCTACTATTATTTTCATATATGTATGTACATATGTATGTGTATATTCTACCATGCGGGTATATTCTACCATGTGCATATTACGCATATACGTAGAGACTGACAACTTTGCTTTCATCAACATACACAGCGCCGCACCCCACCGCACACACACACACACACAAACACAACACACACACACACACACACACACACACACACACACACACACACACACACACACACACACACACACACACACACACACACACACACACACACACACACACATACCTATAGCTTTCACAAGCCAATGCTTCACAAGCCGAACGCTTTTAACGATCGTGCCTCTCTATCGCTTGTTCCGCGCTCTCGCTTGCACGCACGGCTGAGGTGTGCGAGATAACTTTTCGTATGTGGCAGAGTTCATCGATTTAATACGTGACGTTATCACTTCAAAAAGTCAAACTGCGTGACGCTATAGCAATAAGAAAGCAACAGATTATTTTTTTTTTACTGTATTTTTGTTTCATTTTTATTAACAATAAGAATTCAGATAACTAATATAGTTCAATTAATTTGTTGCAACCTTCTTTAAAGACGCTAGCAGGGTAGGAAATTCTGTATCTCCGGACACCATAATAGGTGTAGCACGTTTTGACTTTATACGGTCCTTTTCAGTAGATTTTTCATTCGAAAACTTCACGCTTTTTTCAGCTCCGTGTTTTTTGTTGGGCCTTTTCTTTGAAATCCATTCAGTTTTCTGTGCAATCTGTTACATAAACAGTACCGTGGGATGGTAATTACTGGAGGGATACTAGCACTTTGGTCTCCAGATTTTGTGCTTGTAGTGTCTTAATTTAGCATTGTAGTTGTTTGCATAGCTTATCCATTTTAGCTTGTTTATTGTTAAGAATGCTATTTCTATTCACCAGTTTCTGGATTCGGCCACCACCAGTAGGAGGGATATTTTCCAAGTTCATTGCAAAGCAACAGATGAAAATGTGTTGCTTTACTTTGACGCGAGAAATTTGATTTGTTTTTTTCCTTATTCACAACTTTCTATACGCTTTAACGTTTAGCCAATGTCAGTATTATTCTAACTAATAAAGTGGCGTATTCCGCATAGCTGCTCTCTTTTATGTTTCTTTCGGTTCCTTTGCTTTAAAAAAAAATATTCCTATCTCTTTCGTACTCTAAAGTGCAGCATGTCGCTCAAGCAGGCTCGAAGCATATTGCTGAGCATCTGTTTTTCTGTATTTCTGTTAGTAAAACTCTTTAAAGCAGAAAAATCAAATAAATATTCAAAAAAAATAAAAAAACAAAACGAAAAACTATTATTGCAATTATAATAGCAGAAAAATGAAAAGCTGAAATAGTAGTACATCACAAAGAGAGCAATCTGAAGCACATTTACTTCAGCAGTTTAAGATAAGCTAGGCGAACACACTGAGGCGGAACAGTCAACATGAAAAACCGCATCATCCACCACATCCACGAGACGGGCTTGTATCGATTTAATGTAACAGTTTGTATGATTGAATAATTTTCATTCAGTTTAATTTAAAATTAAGTAAGCGGCAGATTGATGCTTTACCTCTACCACTTTTTTTTTTTTGTACAATAATAATTTCTGTGAAATATTCGACATGAAACTCAGAAAACATAATTCGATTCTACTGAAATGCATATTATTTTTAGCATATTTTTTTTTTTTTTTTTTTTGAGTGTTGCTACATTTACATTTTATTTTGTATCTGCTGGTTTCGTGCTGTGCTATAAAATAACCGAAAAGATATTTTTCTTTTTTTGAAAATTGAAATTTGATAGAAAGTATTTTGTGTATACGCAGGTTTGCACCCTGACGCTGTTACGCACTCCTTGAACGTTGCAACTTGCGACTTAAGCCTACTTTCCGGCGCTTGGGTTCGGCGAGCGTTGAGCGTTGCTAACGAAATATGAATGTATATAAATATATAAATATATATATATATATATATATATATATATATATATATATATATATATATATATATATATATATATATATATATATATATATATATATATATATATATATATATATATATATATATATATATATAACTATATACCTTTATAAGCAGAAAGCTTTTTCGTAAACAAAATTTAAAATTATGCTCAAAGTAGCTGCAGCGCACATAGTCCTATATGCGAAAAGGGACGAAGTATGAGGCTGGGGCCAATGACAGCAATGAAGCGGTATTAAGTTAAGATACAGTACAGATACATATAAACAAATGGAACAAATGAGAGTGGGTGTTACAGGTTCGTCCGTATAACGGCTTTTGTTTATTGTACTTGTTGAAGCCTATTTGTGCTCAAGTAGCATGCAAAACGTTTGTGGCAAATACTGCTTCACGTGTACAAGAATACGCATGAAGTGCGAATTGTATCTACAGCTGTATGTGTGTGTTTCTTGTGTGTATGTGTGTGTGTGTGCATGCTTCTGTCTATTTGTTTGTGTAGCTGTGTATTTGCGCTCACAATCATGCTCGTAAGTGTGGCGAAGCGTTATAGCTGTAAAAATTCATGCTTGAGAAAATTAAGTAAACAATTCAATTAGTTACCTTTTCATAAAAATGTATTTCATATATTTTTTTTTTCATCTTGCTCGATTTTTATTACTATTTTTATTTTTGAAGTGCCCCATTTAGGGCTCATTTGATTTTCACAACGTTCCGGTCTAGGTAACGAAGCACTTTTAGCACTTATAAATTATGTATGGCATATAAGCAGCCACTTTTGAGTTAGAGACAAATTGGCTAAAAGGCATTCGAAGCAAAGTTCGAGGGTCAGAACTGGTGTGCTTAGAGCCTCTTAATCCAGACAATGCTTGTGCATATGCTGCTCTTTTTCGATAGTGTTTTTAAGTATACCTACATACTATATTGATTGTATTCTGCCTGTATAGGCCCAATACAATTCCCTTACGGTAGCTCTAATCTGTTGATAATGTTTATTTGTTTGGGAAATAAAAAGCCAAAATGCATTGAATCAGGTTTTATTTTATCTTTGAAAAAGTTACAACGAACATCATGGAACATCAGTTTTTGTCACTATAATGTTGATAGCTTCCTAAACCAATTAAATTTTGGCATAGAAAATTGTTAACCCTTCAGTTGTAAGAACAAAAAGAAACCATTGTGTGTACCAAACCTGGCCAGCACAGTGCAGTGCACAGTGGATCCGCTTGTATGGATCCACCAAGGCTCTTAAGATATACGAGGGCTGCTACTTATATTTCGGGAACTGTCAAAACCAAAGTCAAAAGCTAAAATCTGGCAACACCATAATAAAGTTTGACATTTTTTTTTGACATAAACGTACTCACAAAGTTTTGATATACAATTGCTATTTGTTTTGTTTACAGTGCATTAAGTAAAGCAATTTGGCCAAAAAATGGAAATTTCAAGACAAGGTTTTCGTTGGATTATTTTTCACAACTTTCGACGTGGATTATCTCAACCAGAATGTGTCAATGAACTCAGTTCTTTGTATGGCGTTAAAACACCACCAAAAACCACAGTATTTCGCTGGTATAGTGAATTCAATCGCGGTCGCAGTTCGGTCGCCGACGAATTCCGTGAAGGTCGTCCAAAATCGGTTGTTGTGCCCAAAAACATCGATGCACTGTGTGAACTGATAATGCAAGATCGTCATGTGACATATCGTGAGATAGAGGCATCCTTGCACATTAATATTTCACTTCAATACATTCGAATTTGCATGAACACTTAGCTGTAAAAAAAATTTGCTCTCGTTGGATATCCCATAATTTATCAATCGCTCAAAAAAAAAAGGCTCGCGTCGATTGGTGTAAGGAAATGATTAAAAAGTTCGACCGTGGTGCTTCAAAAGACGTGTATAAAATCGTGATAGGTGACGAATCATGGTTATATGCCTATGAGACGGAAACAAAACAGCAGTCGACCGTGTTGGTATTCCAAGACGAGCCAAATCCAACAAAAGTTGTTCGTGGAAGAAGCACAGCGAAGCAAATGATCGCCTGTTTCTTCGGCCGACTGGGTCATGTGGCCACTGTTCCGCATGAGCAACGTAGGACGGTCAATTCTGAGTGGTACACGACCATTTGTTTGCCGGAAGTCTTCGGGACCACTGTGCACTGGTCGGAAATATTGTAGTTTTTCTAATGAAAATTATCTGGAGATCGGGGAAAGTTGATGATGCAGATTCTTCTGTTGATTTGACAATATCTGCAGTAAATTGTTTTCGGTCAATTGTTCATCATCGCACAGTTCATTAATGTGCTGGTTCCTACGCTTACTCTTGATATACCCTACCCACTTAGCAAGCCTATGTCACCAGTAATACTTTCGAAGTTACAATCCGAAATTAAATCAATAAACGCAAAAAAAAAAAAAAAAAAAGGCATGGCACACCGGAATACAGTTACAAGCAACTGCAGCTAGGACGAACATTAACATCTTACAGAGATACCAAAATATTACACTCCGTTAGTTCACTGGCGCACCTTGGTATGTTCAAAACGATAACGTACACCGTACACAGAGATCTTAGAGTGCGACTGGTTGCAGAAGAAATTGTCCGGCACAGCAAGAACTATCTTGGAAGACTGAACTTGCATCCTAACGATAATAGTCACAAAACAGCTTAAGTCTGCGTTAAACCAAGCCCAGAACCGCGTTATTCAAAATTTAGCAGCAATTAAACCAAACCCGTGTTAACCAAGTACCGCGCTATACGAGGTCTGACTGGAGGTACACTAAAAATCAACTACATACATTGCCAATTTGTCCATTTGCCAACACTGTAATATGTTAAAAGCGCGTGTTATTATGTACGATATTGTTGCAACATTATTTCATGCATCATTTAAAGCTAACACTGTACGACTCACAATCCAACGCCCACTACATCGATGGAACGCCGCTTTTACGAAACCCTTCTCCTTCTCCTCATTCCTTGTTGCATATAAAGTTTTGCACTCTGTATGCAATCTTCTTATGTCAGAAGATTTTTGCAAAGCGCTCAAAACACAAAAGTGTTGAACACTCTAAGGAGCATTAAAGTACTGCGCAACGCCAGCGAATGCTTTACAAAGTGGTATCTTCTAGTCTATTATTTGTTGTTGTTGTTGTTGATGTTGATATTGTTGCTCTTGTTGTTGTTGTTGTTGTTGTTGTTTTTCCTGACGTTGTTGCACTTTTTGTTGCCCGAGTACTCAACTTGCAACACTTTTTGCCTGACAGTGTGACTGTTCGTCTACCTGTTCTGTACAAAGTGACTCTTTGCTGTCTGTCCGTCTGTTCATCTGTTCGTCTGTCCGCCCATCTTTATGTATCTTGTTGTCGCTGTCACTTTTGTTGTCCCCATTGAGTCCTTGATACTGCTGGACAAAATGATATTTTGTTAAAAATTTATATAGAAACTTGTTGCTACTCGACGAGTTTGTCAAATTAGCAAATTTTAACGCTTTGTGCAAAATATTGTTGCACAAACTATGGCGCTGGCAGTTTAATAAGCTAAGTGACAAACTGAAAGTTTGTTAGTGAGTGTGCTTGTTTGTTTGTTTATAGTTTACGCAATACTGACTTACTAAATGTAACCATATAGAGAATGTCAGATACGCACACAAATGTATGTATCTGCAAGGTTGCCATTTAGTTTATGCCATATAATTAATAAAAACATTTGATGAAAAGTTTTTCATAGTTTTGTGTAAAATATTTCACATGCCATGCAGGTAAATGCATCTCTTTCGCATTCGGTATTTGGCACTACAATATTTTTCTCGGTTTAGTTTCAACAATTTTGGAATTTTCATTTAGAATTAAATTAAATAAAACTAAATTTAAAAAAAAAATTATTTACCGCCTACACTTCTGCAGTCAAACTCTAAACTTTCATATACATATACATAGAATACATATAGTTTGTAAAACACAGTAAAACATTAAAGTTTATATCTATTTCAGTTCAAAGACACTTAAAAAAGTTACAACATCTGCTACAGCGACGAGAAACTCGTTTGAAGTGAACTAAAACTATGCACAATAAGTAAGTCTGCAAAACATTGAATATATTCGAATACAAAATTTACATACAAAATAATATAATACAATAAGATATTATATATAATAAAAAACTTAATACAAATTAGTGTTGCACAATGTATGCAGATATACCGAAACACAGTTACGCAGTCACACAAAAAGTTGACATGATTTCTTTTTTAGTTTATATAACCTAGAAAATCATAATTATTGTAAGATCCTGCGCTAACACTTGTTTCTAATTGAGTTGTCTAAGCTTAAACAAAAACACAAAAAAAAATCTAAAATTTTATGCACTGCACTATGTCAACCTCATCATAGAGTTCATACAACGAAATCGAAACTCATTGGCAACTCCAATAGTTCTAAAAATATTACAAAAATTATTCTTCTCTACATCTGCATCTGCATCTGCAACTACAACTTCATCTACTTCTCTAGCTTCGGCATTGTACCCGTCATTGCCTACAAGTAATTGAGATATGTGACTTCTCCATAGACGCAGAGGAATCACTATATACGGGGTGTCTAAAAAAAAAAGTTCACAATTGATTTGCTGATTGCGTGAACGCAACTATTCCGTGGGGCGTTTCTCGGTAGCGGACCGTGCGTTGTTTTACCGTACGTTAGTTTTACAAAAACGGTAATTCAGCGACTGTAGCGCGTAGAAACTTCTGCAGTATTCGACATGTTCGTAGTTTAAATGATGCGCCAAGCGCTCGACTCATTGGAAAATGGGTCGGGAAGTTTGAAGAGACCGGTTCAACGTTGAAAAAATCAAAATCCGGGTGTCCAAGGTCTTCGAGAACGTTCGAAAACATAGACGTAGTGTTCCTCAGTCTGTTCGTGACAACCCGGACCTTTCGATTCGAAAGCGTGCTGTTGCTTTAAACGTGCATAGATCATCATTGTTCCGCATTTTTAGCAACTTCACACACGTCCAAGAGGTCTCTACCACGATTTCATGAAATTTTTCCTGGCAAATTGATCTCCAGGAGAGGTGACATAAATTGGCCTCCACGAAGTCCCGATTTAACCCCTATGTACTTTTGTCTGTGGGATTACGTCAAATCTAAAGTTTACGGCAACAAACCGACTTCCGTGGCACAATTAAAAGAAAATATCCGTCACGAAATGGCAGCCATCACGGTTTACATTTGGACAATATCATTTTTAAGAAATAAATGCCCAAAGTGTGTATTTTAATATGCAGTAAACATTTTTTCAATAAACTACTTACTTTGTGTTTTTTATCGATTTTTTAAATATGAACTTTCTTTTGAGACACACTGTATATATTTTATGTTCTACTCAATTCGACAGATGACTATATGAAGGCCCATGAGAAATATGGTTATTTATATGGCATACACAATATATTCGAGTTTTTGTTTGTGAACATGCCAACAATTATTTAATTGAAATTTGTACACGAAATAATTCAGCTTATTAAAAAGTAAATATTTAGTTTGTGGCTTTCGTATGCAGTCAAAGGGTTTATAAAATTAAAATTGATAAAAAAAAAAAAATGCACACATGATCTGACTATCTGACTACATAAATATATAGAAGTTTCATCAAGCATAAATAACTTGTGTGCAGTCGAGTATTTTGTTTCATGTTCGCTATTGCCGTCAGTTGTCAGTTTCCAGGACAACAATTCTATTAAGTATCCGTTTTGCTTTGAATTCTAGTGTTAAAGATACTTCGGTAGTTCAATTAGCTGTGCTAATTCGATGTGGTATACCCAAGTATGTGTCTATAGTATATAGACAGAAAATATTTATGTACCTAGATAAAAGCGTGCATGTAAAATCTTACAAAACAGATCAAGTTGTAAGTTATTTGAGAGATTTATGCACACACACTTTCGATATTTGTTCATTGAGTGTTAACAAACTAAAGTTTAAAGAAAATACATATCTGTGCAATAATTGCGTATGTACTTGTAAAATGAAATTACAGCACACTTTGTGCAACCTAATTAGGGGAATCGTAGCATTTTCGAGCAATGTATTGTTATTTAACACAGAAATAAGATCGTTGTTGTGTGTAATAGCGATGCGTTGCTTCACTTTAATGCTAAAGTGCAATGCTCAGACTTAGAGTTATATTCTTAGACATGCTCATGTGAAGTAAGGCACAGCTGCAGTTTGCCATTACCACTTTATGAATTCAGTGTTACCAGTTAATATTCCAGTTATAGATTCCAAACTAAAATTCGGTTTATTTGTTTTGTTTCTGTTTTTCATTTTCACCACATACAAATCATCTATGGTAAGTATCTTCAAACATACATAACGCTAAAACGTAAAAAAAGTGTGTGGTGGGTTTGTATGGGGGCTAGCCTTAACAAAGAGAAATTACATCTTGTTCTCTAGATGTGAAGCATTCGTCCATAAGAAGCCAGTAGATTAATTTTATGTTGATATTGAATGTAACAAAAAAGTTTTTCATACAAAATCCCAAAATTGAGCGATGAGTTTGTATGGGAGCTACTCCTAAAAGTGAGCAGGACATATACCTTGACATTTATGTGAATTTTTCGTCCCTTAACAGCCGTCATGTCAAATTTCAAGTAGATATTGGCTGCAGAAAAAAATGTTTTCCATAGTACAAACGAGCAAATGGGGGCTACTCCACACCATTTGACATATATGTGAAGAGTTCTTACACCTTATCAATTATTGTTGTTATATTGACTGCTATAAAAAACATTTCTTACAAAGAGTGAAAGGTGGCCGGGGTTTTCTATGTCTAAAAAGTGGGCGTGGCACGTCAATATGAGTACACTATTAACTGCAATAATAATAAGTCTATGCAATGACTAACAACTAAATATCTTAAAAATTGGTGCTCAAAAAATGCGCACCAACATGCAGATGGACAGACAGACAGACAGTCGGACATAGCTAGATCGATGCGCCTCGCCGAGCTGATCAGGAACTTTTATGCTTTATGATCTAAAATTTCGACTTTAATGCATTATAAAATTTCAGAAAAACTGATAATACTGATATGGCATCGAATGCACTTTTTGGCTGTAGACTAGTGGAATTATACAATTGACAAAATGCAAAAAGTTTTCTCTTTTCATTAGAGTGAGGCAAATTCTTCCCATACGACATCCGCATAGAGGAAATCACGGCATCAAAAACGCTAATATCTTCACTTAATACAAGAGAACTTTTCATTTCTTAGTCGTTTAATATGCTTAAACGTATTGTACATGTTAAGTTTAACAGTGTAGTCAAATGATATAGTATGCGAAGAAAAGTGAATCTTCGTCGAATCGACGAAGCAGATACTTAAAACCGTTACTTACACGCACTCTATACAGCTGCACGTCTGTCTGCGCTCTTTAGTAGCGCAGCAATGGCAAGAGCTATACAAAAAACTTGCAAAAAAAAAAAATCAATAGTATTGTTTAGGTTGAATATTGAATAAATATTTCGGTTTTCTTGAAATACTTTCTTTCACTTATTTAGTCGTACTAAGCTCATTAGAGCAAGTATATAGGAAATACTATTATTAGTTTAGTCACTGCGCATAATTAAGTATCTTATTCGACCGTTGTTCACTGTAAGCTACTTTTATAAGCTTGTGCTTATTTATATCTTTTTAAACTATTACACATACGTAGTATGTACTACCTTTTGTCGGTGTTTGTGGCTGCTGATTATTTCATTGAGCAATCCTATTAAAAACTTTGTGTTGTAAAGATAAACAAAACAGCTTTTCTTTGTTAGGCAAAGTATTCACGTCAAAATAACAACACGAAGCCTAAATGCATGCAACATAAAGCTAACAAACACACGAAAAAGATATAAGTTGGCATCTTTGGATAACTTGGAACAACTTTAATCAATGTTTATTAGCCGACTTTGCTACGGAAAAGTCTAATGCATGTAAATCTACTAAATGCGTTTGCTGCATAAGCAAATTGAAAAAGTTTCCTTTCCTAACTAACTTTCCGCCAGTGTTAAGTTGAATTTTAAACTCAGCTTGAATTTAGCCGCAGTTATTGTACATGTCGGGCGGGTATGAACACAAAAGCCATAAAAACTTTATGCTCTAAAATGCACCGAAAAGTTGCTGCCACTTTGTCGAAGTGGCCATTGTGTGAGTGTTAGTGTGGGTGCGTTAAAGAGGCCCTGGCAGCAGTTGTACCTTTAGAAAGTGTTGAATTTTTAATGCAGAGCTATGCAACTTGTTTCAAATGCTACAATCAAATTTTTTAAATATGCAACAACTTTTCTATGCTACGAGTGTGTAGGGTAACACCCTGACACTGATCGTTCTATATTAGAAAGCGACAGTTAAAATTTCTTATGCGCTTCTACTTGAATTCGATAATGTTAAAATGCCTGAAGAAGACCGATGCGTTTTAACTAATAACTCTTTACACAGCGCAAGAAACTAGAGCCAAGTTTTTTGTCTTAAGCTCAGTACTGAGATCGATGAAAATTTTGGAGTAAATAAAGTAAAAAAAAAACACCGTCAAACAAAGATCAAAACTTTTCGACACAAATTGTTTTTCGTCGAGTACTTAGATAACAAAAATGTTTGCTACCGAAAATACTTTATTTACTCAAAAAACAGGTGATAAAGCGTTTGATCTTTTGCATTGCCGTCAGAAAAAACCAAAGAACAAGGAAAAACTTTAACATCGGGATAACCGAAGCTCTAATACCATTCACACGGGGGGAGCGGAGGTTCTACGCCCACTAGTAGATATGTGTGAACCGAACCGATCTATGAGATGCTACCATTTCACGAAAGTCAAGTTGATATTGACGTTTTTCATACAAATGCATAAAAGTGAGCTGTGGTTTTGTATGGGAGTACCTTAAAAAGTGGGCGGTTGTCCACTAAAACCCACCAAATCAAATTTCAAACTAATATTGATTTAAATAAAGAATTTTTTCATTAAAAACACAAAATTCAAGGTGGGTTTGTAAGGGGGCTACCCCAAATAGTGGGCGTGGTCCCACCCACTAATGTATGTGTCAAACATCGGTCCACTAAAAGTTATCATATTAATTATTAAGTTGATATTGACTACAATAAAAAAAGTTTTTCATACAAAAAGTTAAAAGTGGACGGTGGGTTTGTATGGGGCAATCCCAAAAAGTGGGCGTGACAATTCAATAGTGATACTCTATTAAACTGCAATAAAAATAAGTGCATGTGCAAAATTGCAACTGGATAGCATACAAATTGGTGCCCAAAAAATGCGCAACAACATACAGACGAACAGACAGATGGACAGACAGATGGACAGACAGATGGACAGACAGATGGACAGACAGATGGACAGACAGATGGACAGACAGCTGGACAGACAGATGGACAGACATATGGTCAGACAGATGGACAGACAGATGGACATGGCTAGATCGACTCGTCTAGTTGAGCTGATCAAGAATATATGTTAATACTTTATGGGGTCTACGATGCCTCCTTTAATGCATTAGAAACTTTCAGACAAACTGATAATACCATTTCACACTATGTGTGAATGGTATAAAAATCAATATGTGTGGACTTTTCACCTAATAAACATCTTATTTTAGTACTCGTACGAGTATATCATGTTGATTTGGAAACACTATTTTCTATTTGTTTGACATAGCAGTAATGAGTTACAATTTCGGTAGCAAAAATTTTCATCGATCTCAGTACTGGGCTTTAAAAGGAAAATGTCAAAAGTTGTTGTTGCGATACTCGAGCTCTCGGTAAGAGACTTTGCATAAACTTGTATACCACAACTTAATAAGGGGTATATGAAATTACTTACCTCTTTAACTGTACGTACCAGCAGCAGCACTTGAGCCTTGCGGAGCTATGGATGTGTTCGGTTTCGGTTTATCTTGCTCTTATATTATGTGTTACCAAGCACTTGCTATTTATCGATGATCCTTAGTGCAGCATAGAGCAACAGCAACAACAATGTATTTTATAGTACCATTCTGTTCAGTTACAAAAGTTCGACACTTAAAATAATTTAACGGTGCTGCTTCCGTTCTATACTTTCTTAATATATCTTTAACTATTTTATTTAAGTTGAAAGTACAATAATACAAATAAAATATTCAATATTTATTAACGGCACACACACGGCAATCAGTCCAAACAAAAAAAAAAAAAAAAAAGAGAGGAAGAAAACTATTGATATAAGTAAATAAATTTGATAGCATTGAATCAGGCAGCGACCAGAGATAGCAAATTATGAAATTAATTTAATGATATTTTCAGCAGTTTTGTATCTTGCTCATGCTGCTCAACACGTAACTTTCGTGCGTAGCGCTTGACACTGATGGAATAAGATTGATTATCGATTATGCTATACTCGTTTACAAATTTTCAGAGGAAACATAATTTAGGCAAGACAATAAAGACAAACACAGTGCCGCGCATTGAGCACAATTTACTAGATAGATGGATGAATGGATGGATGGATGGATGGATGGATGGATGGATGGATGGATGAATGAATGAATGGTTAGATAGATGGAAAGATAGATGTCATCATTTCTCAAGCAATTATTTATTTATCTAACTACGTGTGTATATAGCATAGTTCGAGGCAAAAGTAGCAGCTGTACGATAAATGTATCTACACATACATTTGGAAAGTGAGTAGTTATTTGATTTGTTTTGATTAAAAGTGAAATTGGCAAGTGTTAATTATGTACACATACACATGTGTCTACTTACAAATTAGTTAATAATTAAACTGCATTTGCTCGTTTTATATATTGTTGTATAATCGTACATTTTGACACATTTCTTTAATTAATTTGAAATGTGTTGTAGTGGTAGTATGAACAATTACAGCTCAAAGCACTATTTAAACCTTACTCTGCTAGCATTCTGCATCGATAGCGATTATTTCACTTACTATTTCCACTAACTCAGCACGATTAGATGCTTCAGTTCGTTCAGGTCTTGGACCATCATTTATATTATGACGGTCAGTTTTAAGTCGTGTAAACCACGTGTAAACTTGAGTACGACTCATACAATTATCATCATCAGAAACTTTTTTTTAACAATTCGTTAGTCGCAGCAAATTTTTTACCGAGTTTAAAACAAAATTTAATATTTGTTCCATTATGATTTTTCGAAATTTCGTAATCTGTCAAACGATTAGCGTGAACTTAGCTGCTTTCGAAAGATGAAAAATGTACCTTTCTAACACTGGCAACATTTAATAGATGGCGCTACATGTTCTATGACTTAAATTAAAAGTTCGGTTATTTTTAGATCAAATCTTGTTACAAATTTTGATAATTGGTACAAGCTCTTCACAGTAGGCCGGTGAAGATGTTAATGACAATGTCCGCACTGGAAGCACCAGCACGTCAACAACCGATGAACACGTTGAAGCATCGTCGAATCACTATTAGAGAAGTTGCTGAGAATGTCGGCATATCGGTTGCATCATGCCATGCAATTTTTTTCCCATGTTTTTGGCTTGAAAAGTGTGGCAGCGAAATCTGTTCCAGAACTTCTGCAAATGCAAATACATCACCCAGATTAAATCACTGCACCATTTTGCCTTTAATATTATTTGCAAGAATGTCTGCATCGTTGAAGTTACTCGAAATTGAAGTTTCTGACCAAAGATGCGTATTAAAAAAAAAAAAAAAACTAAATTATGAAATGTTTTATTTCACATTCAATGTATCTAAATACTTGAGCACATTTTAGCATTCTAGTCACTTTATATTCAAATATTTTCGAGTACGTTGCTTAAGTGAAGTACGGAAGAAAAAAAAAAACAAACAGAAAAAATTGCTGCGCTATCCTTGGTCACTGTCGCTGCTGTCAGACATTTAATCGCGAATGGCATGTAAAAATAAAATGTTTTAAATTACTTCATGTCAGAGGGGTGAAACCGAATGGCATGAAGCTCGTTGCGGCACAGTAGTTGGCAGCACTTTGACTTCATTAAATCCGTAGCCGCCAACGTCAACGCCATCGCCAATGCCAACACCATCGCCATAGAGCAACAGGCCGCCAAAAAAAAAAACCAACAAAAAAAAACAAAAAAATATAAATGGAAAAAGTATGGCAACCATTCATGGGGTACATTGCTTTTATACCTACTTACACATGCTATGTACATACTACTATATAGTGGGCGGAAAATGACAATGTAAAAAATGCGAGGCAAAATGAGAAATCAAAAAAAAAAAACAAAAAAAAAAACAAAAAGTGAAATGTATAAAAGGCAAGAAACTGCAAATCAGCGTCAGCATCAGCAGCAGGAACAGGAACAGGAACAGGATCAGCGTCCGCAACGGAAGCCACACATACGAAAAATTCTTTGCTCTTTGCCAAACCTTGCCCGGGCAAGGCGCAGCACGGCAGGCATTCACAGCCTCGTCTTACTTTTCACTTTTCATGTTCATTATTGTATGATTTCTGTGACCTTTTTTTTTTTTTTGTTTTGTTTCTCTTTTCACATAGTACACTACAGACAAAGCGAGAAATTGGTATTATCAGTTTGTGTGCGCAACTTGCGTTTTATTAAAATTACTTAATTAAACCGTTCGATCTTTCATAGTTTCAGTTGTTATTAATACCAAGATTCTGGAGTTCGTTCAAAATTTGTCGGTCAACCACTGTTTCGGTCAAATGGAGATCGTATCCGAGGCTTGCTCTGTTTCTCTACTGGTAAAAGTTTTACGTTATCGCGCATCAAACCTAGCGCATCAACCCAAATTAAGGCAGGTTGCTTTCTTACAAATTGCTCACCTCAAATGGAAGTGTTCGAGTTATAAAAAAAAACAAGAAAAAACGTTAATTTCGGTTGAACCGAAGCTCTAATACTATTCACACGAAACTTTAAATAGTATTGTAATACATAAAAGTGGCAGTTTAAATAGGGGGCGGTACACGCTCACTAGTAAATGTGTATAAAGCGATGTAGTAAATGTGTAAGATGCCGCCATATCGAATTTTAGGTTGATATTGACGTTTACCATACAAATGCATACAAGTAAACTGTGGGTTTATATGGGAATACCTCAAAAAGTGGGCGGGACACGCCCCTTTGTATATTTATATGAAGCGGCTGTCCATTAAAATCCACAAAATCAAATTGCAAGCTAATATTGATCTAAATGGAGGATTTTTTCATAAAAAACGCAAACGGTGAGTTTGTATGGGGGCAACCTCAAAAAGTGGGCGGGCCACGCCCAATTGTCTATGTATATTCAGCGGCTGTCTCTTAAAAGGCATCATATCGCATTTCAACCTAATATTGACTTTAATAAAAAAGTTTTTCTTACAAAAAGTCAAAAGTGGACAATAGGTTTGTATGGGAGCTACCCCAAATAGTGGGAGGGGCACGCACGTTAGTCTATGTATGTTAAGCGGCTGACCATAAAAAGGCACCACATTGCATTTCAACCTAATATAGACATTATTAAAGAAGTTTTCATACAGAAAGTCAAAAGTGTGCGGTGGGTTTGTATGGGGGCTACCCCAAATAGTGGGCGGGTACCACCCATTAATGTATATGTCAAGCATCCGTCCAACAAAAGTTACCATATCAATTATAAGTTTTTCATACTAAAAGTTAAAAGTGTGCGGTGGGTTTTAATGGGTACTACACCAAAAAGTGGGCGTGGCAGATCAATCTTGATACTCTATTAAACTATAATAAAAAGAAGTATATGTGCAAAATTTCAACTGGATAGCCCAAAAAATGCGCAACAACATACACACGAACAGACGAACAGATGGACAGACAGATGGACATGGCTAGATCGATTCGTCTCGTCGAGCTGATCAAGATTATATGTTTATACTTTATGGGGTCTACGATGGCGTTACAAACTTTCAAACAAACTGATAATACCATTTCACACTATGTGTGAATGGTATAAAAATAGATCTTCTTCGAATTGAAAAAAAAAAATCGATTTTTGCCGATTTATCGTTTATTTTCTTCTATACTAATATTTAAAAACAAATTTTTTGTATAAACAGAACGTTAAAGAACGTTTAAGAACGTTATTTGAACTTAATTAAAGTTTCAATACAACAAAACTCAAGAAAGTATTTTAAAGAAAGTACATTAAAATTAACAAACAAAGAAAACAAAACGATTTAAAATTGATTAAAAAGCTCACTTCTAACTGTCTACACTGAACAAAAACTGTTCATTTTATATAAAATTTATCGTAATTCTAATTAAGGTATTCACAAGATCACGTAACGATTTACACTAAAAAATCTTGCACTAGTTTGCTTGACTAAGACACTTGTGCAATACTTTCTTTGCATCAGTGCAAAAACAATGCTGCTAAGTATTACGAAAGTTTAGCAAGTGACAGCGCGAATATTTGGTATTTTTTTGTGCATTTGGTATTTTTTTATGTGGTAACAACAACTTCGGCTACATAGATATATACAAATGGGAGTGTACCACCCACTTTTTGGAGTAGCCCCTAATTAAACCACCACTTTTATGTTTTAGAATACTATTTAAAATGTCGTGTGAATGGTATTAGAGCTTCGGTTCGACCGTAGTTAACGTTTTTTCTTCTTTTTAGTTCGGTTGTACAATAACTAAAAATATATTTTAATTATGATAAATCTGATAAAGAAATAAAACAAAATTTGGTCTGTTCTGTTGAAGCAATTACGCTCTGTGGCAGTTTAGATGCGCACAATCAAATTAAATTTATGAAAATATACATATGAACGGTATTAAAGTTTCGGTTGCACCCAATGCATAATGTGCTTCATATTTTCAGCAAAAGTCATGGTAGCGTATGAGTAATTTTATTTTTTATACTTATTTTCTTTTATTTTTTTTTCGAAAACTTGTTGAAATTGAAATGTTGCCCATGACAGCAGCGCTCAATATGAATGAGTGAGGCGGCGCAGCCATTGCCAAAGTAATAGCCAAAAGCACAGATACATTTACAGATTCAGATACAAGCACAGGCACTCATTAAATGTGTATTAATTGAAATAAATTGATTTTGGTACGTAACCCAACGAAAGGCAGTTTTATGTATGGAAAGTATAAAGCGCTCTGTCATTAGCATTGCAGTTGATGGAGCAGTTGATGGAGCGGCTGAAGTGTCTGTCTGTGTAGCACATTCAAAGTCCACAAGAAGACTTAAGCCCTGATTACGTATACGCCATGGTGCATGCGCTAATTAATTAAAATTTATATGAATTCAATTTCCTTCAACTTATTTCTCTTTTTTTTTTTTTTAAATTATTGAAATCAAGAAAAATTTCATGTGTTTTTAATAAAGACAGATTTGCTTTGTCAAGCATGACGTGCAGCAATTCATTTTTTTAATCATTTTCTTATATACAAGTATGTGTATGTTAGTAAATATATGTAAGTATATTAGAAGTCTTGTTAACCTTTAGTCAACATTCACAACTGAAACTTACTTACAGATACATTAAGTGTAAACCTCAGCTAACGATGTGTTATGTATACTAGTGACGGCAGAAACAGTGATTTTTTCAATCACGGTGACTGTTATTTGAAAATCACTGTGATTGTAAGCAGTGATTTAGTCACCTATGTTACATACAGTATGTATATAGAGCAAGAGAATAAAAGCATTCACAATGACTATGTCTAGCGAATCAGCGATTTGCAACACTATAATGAAAGCGCTGATTGGCTAAACAGTGATACAAGTATTTTATTGTGCCATGCGTTCGTTTCCGTATAGAAAATGAATACGAACAAGTAACTCGTTAACCCGTGATTTTCAATCACTCTTTTTACGCTAACTCAATCACGGCGTGACACGTTGATTTTTCAATCACCGTGAAAAAATCGCCAACTATGTTTCTTATTTTGTATACTATTTAGCTCTGTCTATCAGACTGGACTGTCTGAAGGATGCATGGTACTGTTAAATTACACTAATCTGCAATTCGTTGCCATATTTTCGTTTTGGTCTGCTGAAGTCGAAAACAGCCAACAAAAATATTTCAATGGATACATTTTCGCGAGTAGTTTGAAGTTG
Organism: Leucophenga montana; assembly: GCA_035044765.1. Classification (NCBI taxonomy): domain Eukaryota; kingdom Metazoa; phylum Arthropoda; class Insecta; order Diptera; family Drosophilidae; genus Leucophenga; species Leucophenga montana. The sequence continues at coordinate 122,780 of JAWNNQ010000658.1, forward strand.
GCACCCCGACATAAGTACAGGTTTTCTAAACTTGAACTTTGTTTGCACAGCCACCAGAAATGAATAAAGAAGAAAATTAGTTTTGAAACATAAATAATTCAATTATTAAAAATGCAATTCATTGGCTCAACGTTTGTCCAAGTTAAAACTTCGTTTGACTATTATTTTTTTCTATTTATTATTTTTTGAAGGTTAAACATATAAAATTCTGAGTTGGACAAACCTTAACCCACGTTGGAAAAACAAAATTCATTTACAAACATTACAAACTTACAATACGGGTTGCCAACTTCTTACGGCTGTTATCGCGGTATGAAGTTTTTATGTTAATTTTTTAAAAGATTGGTCCACCAATTTAGCTATATCTCGAGTTAGTTACGATCAATCTGTTTAGGCCCAACGCACAACGAAAAGTTCGAAAAACTTGATTTCAGTTTTATAAAATTGATTGGATGGTTTGAGAGTTTTTAGCTATGATACGAACTTTTAAAAATAGTTCTTTGAAGTTGATGTTTTTTATTCGTTTTTGAATTTTCACCGCAAACAAAGCGTACAAGTACTTCTCATATAACAAGATTCCACAATAAGTTTATATTTTGGGTGGTAACTATATTTATGCACGTATTACTAAACCTTTGGCTGCCAATAATGATGGGAGATACTACACCGAATGCATAAAAAATCAATTTGATTCAAACCCGGAAATTGATAAAAAAAAAAAAAAAAACATAATTCAGAAAATAAGACCAAAAATAACGTGATGGGCCAACTCTGATCCCGGATACGGATTCAGTGCGGCAAATTACTTCGGAAATGACCCTTAGCTTTCGAACAACTGAACCATATTGAACTGTGTTATTGTCTCAAAGGCTTAATGCAAATGCTAATGACGTTGAAGGTATATATTTCATAACTTCGAATAGATATAACTTTGGCAACAAAAATCGTTATTGTACTCATAAGTAACTCTTAAATTAAAGGGTAAGATTGGTACTAAATGATGTAACTATAGAGGCAGACCACAAACATTTTTTGCACCCTGTACATAACCTCAAAAGTAGAAAAAAAACGCCGTTTTGTAGGGTACATAACCTCAAATATCTCAACAAAATCCTGACGTGGTGGGACAATTCTAACCCCGGATTCGGATTCTACGTTGTAAATTACTTCGGAAATGACCCTCAGCATTCCAACAACTGACATGACCCCGGTATTTGTAGATCGGAGTAATCTAAGATAAATGAGATTAGCCGCCTGCATCGAGTGCAACTCGGTTAAATATCAAATTTAAAGCAAACGAATAGATAAATGAACTTAAATTAAGAGTGCTGCTTTAGTTACGATATGTTAGGGTGATAAATTATAAAAAATATTGATGTTGATTTATTGACCAGTTGCTGCTACGGACAATAAACTCTTTTTTTGACATAAACATTTCTAAGCACTTCTTATGACATCTTATGGCATCTTACAAACAAGTAGTAGACAATACATTTCGCTACCAATCAACACATCATAAATGCTTTTGGTATATATTATTTTATTGCCCAGCACTAAAACAACCAAACTTTTATCAATAAAACAAAATGAAATGCGTGCTTGTTGCTTTATTTCGAATGCCACAAAATTGATTTCAAAAGGATCATTGGGCGTTACGAGTACGAAATATGTGTACATAGTTATCGTATCGTACATGCAAACATTTCTCGTCAATACAGCACCACCAATAAGAAAGAATAAATTGTCTTTGGTAGAACCGAAGCCTCAACACCATTCACGCGAAGTTTCAAGCTGCGAACTAGTGAGCAGAATATATTTATATAGCATAACACAACCTAAATGTAGAATAGTATAAGTTTGTTGGAGCTGCCCTCGAAAAATTGTCAGTGTAGTTTTCATTAGAAATCTGAAAATCGGCTGGTGGGTTTGTATGGTGCTGCCCATAAAATGGAGAAATCACAACGTTCGTCCAGAAGATGGCAATATATTACATTATAAGTTGATATTTACTGTATTGAAAAAGATTTCATACAAAATTCCAAAATTGGAATAGGATAAGTTTCTATGGAGGCTACTCCTTAAAGTGGGCGTGGCGCACCCATTGCTATTTATGTGAATGATGCGTCCACAAAAAGCTGTCAGATCAAATTTTACTTAGATATTGACTGCAATAAAAACGTTTTCCTTACAAAAAGGCAAAAGTGTGCTGGTTGCTTTGAAAGGGAGTTACCTCAAAAAGTGGGGGGATCACACCCATTGTTATATGTATATGTCAAGATTCCCTTAATAAGAAGTCAGCGTGCCAAAAGTTATATAAAAAAAGTTGTCTGATTAAAAAGTTGAAAGTGGATGTGTGGTTTGTATGGTGGCTACGCTAAAAGATGGGCGTGGCATGTCAATGTTGATACTGTAACAAACCGAATCTCTATGTGCCGACTTACAATCGGAAATTTAAAAAATTGGCGCACAAAAATGCGCAACAACAAACATGCAGACAGACAGACACACAGACAGATCGACTCGTCTCTATTCGAACTGGTCAAGAATATATATACATATATACATGTGTATACATATACATACATATATATATATGTATATATGCATACATATATATATATATATATATATATATATTCTTACTAGTGCTATCTACTATATCTCATTTAATGCATTACAAACTATCAGACAAACTGATGATACCATTTCACACTACGTGCGAACGGTATAAAAGTAGCTCATTAATTGCTAAGCTTAGTTTCTGCACTGTAGTAACTACTAAAAACTGTTGCACGCGCATTTGTGTGTATGTGTGTGTGTTTGTATCACTCTCTCTGTGTGTGTGTGTGTGTGTGTGTGTGTATTTCAAACAGTGGTTTATATGGTTTATTGAATTCCCATTGCACGGTTGAATGAACGCTCGAAATAATTTACGCCCGTTCGCTGTTTGCTTTGCTCACTGACACGTTTACAAGGCGAACGCTGCTGCTGTCAGCGGAAACCGCCTACCGCCCACCAACTGTTACACGGCCACATTCAACTGTCTGACTGCCGCCTTTAGTTACTAGAAATGACGGCAACCGAAATGAACCGAATCGAACCGAACCGCATTCGAAATGAGCAATCAGCAAAAATAACAACTACAACCGCAACGGAATGGAAAAGTAAGTCGACAGTCGACAGTCGTGTCATGAAGGTCTCAACGGCCGTTGACATCAGTTAATTAAATCGTTTGAGCTTTAGTTAGTCCTGCAGTTTGTTCAATCTTCTCAACGTATAAATATATTTGTATGTTTGGCACCGACATTTCAACTTGGCGCGCGCGCGCCTTCAGAGTCAACTGGGTTATTTAGTCGGGTTGTAGTGACCAAAAGTTTGAATACCATAAAGGGATTGTCTCTAATTACATTTATACATGTATCTATTTATATATATCAAAGCAAGAGTCAATGAATTAGTTTTTTTATTTTTATTTTTGTATGCATAACATGAACTTTGCTTAATAACTAACGAACTGCGAAGGCAGGATTTTATATATTTATTCTGGAAGGCAGGACTTTATATTTTTATTCTGGAAAAACGAGTGACAAAAGTTAATGATAACAATTTACATCAAATTAGTTGACTTGTTTTTGAAAGGTAGTTCAAAAGTTGTGTATAAATCGATCATGCAGAAAACGAACAAATTCGTTGGAACTGAACCTTTAACACTCTACTCGACTGCCATGCTTAACAACTTTCAGTAAAATAAATATATTTATTTGGCATAGATTTCGTCTATTTGGCTGCAATTGTTAGGATAGAAGATTGTAGATAATTTTGTTGCGCATGAAATTATTTGAAAAAGTTTTCCGTAACAGAAGAAGTGCTGAATTTGTTGCGGGCGTATGTGTATCTGTTGAGATCAACCTAAATCAACCGATTGAAGCAATTGAACAACGCTAAAGCGACATTGTTGCGGAATTCTAATAATAAGAACGGACGTTGGGTAGCATGCTGCCCACAAGTGGCCCATCGACACCAGGACTAGTCCTGTTCCACAGCTACAGACTTACGTCATCAGCTGCTCTTTAACTTTTATTTAAATGAAAAACACAAAATCGTACTATAAAATATAAAAATTAATGTTAAAAATAAAAAAACTAGTGCAAAGACGATTAGAGGAATCCCAAAGCAAAAATTTCATACTGTTTCTGCACCGATTAAATTTTTATAGAATGCACTTCGTACTGAGGATTTCACATTATACAACCATACTCAAGGATGGGGCGTACCAAAGCAGTGAACAACAGCTTAGTTATATACGGGTCGGCAAACTCTTTGGATCAACTTTGAACGTATGTCTATATGTGCATTAAAGTTCAGCTCCAGGATCCACCCAAAAAAAATGCCAAGATCACAGAAAGTTTCTATTGTTTCAAGGATATTACCGCAAATGTAATACGGCGATTGTATGAGTTTATGAGCAATACGTAACTGAGCCAAGCGCTACATAA